>OZ001261.1:26435429-26612929 GCA_963924015.1 Macrophya annulata
TAGTATATATCTTGTGATCAAATTTGCAAATCCCTACATCCATATAACCCTGATCATGGACAATATACTTAGATAGCCATAAGTGTTTGTTGTACTTTACTATAATATATCGCCAATTTGCTGAGGCGCAGAATAATAATTTTGCGGTAATAAACTATAGTGTTTTTGTTGTTTTCTTTCTTGTGTTTTTTTTTTTTTTTTTTTTTTTCTAATACGTCGTCGAGTTTTATTCCTTACTTATCGTTTGTTAATCCTATCTAACAGCTCGCAATTATAAATACCAAGACATATGTATATAATGTATAAATACTTAGAAAACAAAATACATTGAATTACGTGGCTGTATAATCATTCACTTTTTTCCTATTCTCGTCGGAAATTTTTTTTCTAAATTCGTTAATTAATCTTGTGTGATTTGTTTATTAAAATTGCGAGTTTATTTTTGTCAATTAGTATCGTATTAATTTATATTAGTGAATTATATATACTTTCTTATGTACATACCTAATGAATCTTTCTCAATATTAAACATTATATTTTGTTTTGTGAAAACGTATAGAACTACGGCCGATAAGCAACTAATTCTAGCAAATTCGTGTTTTTTGGAACCACCCTAATGTAAGGGTGTATGGTTTCAATTTCCCCAGGTCGATATTTCCCATTCCAAGAGAGATATGAAAAAATCTTTCGGACAAAAGTTTCAGGGTTCAAAGGAGGAAAGAAGTTGGCGTTATTGGATTTTTCTGTGGAGGCACCGCTGAGGTCAGGGGAAGGTCAATTTTGTTTTTTGTTTTAAATTGGAAACCGGTATTCTTTATTACGTAATTTTGTTCTATTTGAAAAATCAACCGACTTTCGTATGAAACCTTTTTTATGACACCAATTTTTCATGATTTTCAGTTGAACAAGAAATTTTTCAACTTTTAAGAACTTTTCCACGTTTAAACTATCAAGTGTGGAGAAAAATTCCAACTGACGAAAATTGTGTAATTTCATGCGAAGAAATTTTGAAGAATATTCTTTGAAAACTTTTTCAACAATTTTTGGATTTTTTTCACGCAATTGAAGAATTAAGCTGCAATATAAAAAGTTATTGGAAAAAATTCTGCAATCATTTTTCTAAATTCTATGAACAAAATTATAAGCACTTTTTGCCTTGCAATTTTTCTACAAAATTGATAATTTACAGTTAAAATGTTCTTAAAAGTTCAAAAATCTCTAGTTTTTCAGCTAAATTTCATAAAAAATTCGTGCCTCACAAAGAAATATTTCATATAAAAGTCGTTTAAGATTTCAATTAGAATAATATTACGTAATAAAAAATATGACTTTCTATCTGAAAAAACAAACTTGACCTTCCCCTGACCTCAGCAGCACCTCCACTGAATGATTCAATAATGCCAACTTCTCTCCCCCTCTGAACTCTGAAACTTTTGTCCGAAATATTTTCTCATATCTCCTTTTGTTTCGGAAATATCGATCTGCGGAAATTAAAATTATACACCCTGTATATTACGTGAACCTATCGCTCAGATGACTACTAGTCTCTATTTTTTGTTTTTGTTGTATAGGTAGGTAGTTTTTTTCAGTTTTTTTCTGTTGTTACATTTGAAGTGCGTCGATCTCATGAATCCAGGATATATCTAACTATATGTAGTATATCTATATATTTGCAGTGTGTATATTTAATATAAATTGCTATATATCTGGCGATTAATTTATTATACATATAGGCATATGTATACGATATACGGAAACCGATAAGCCGGGAATTCCAAGGACTTAATAGGTTATTTCCGTATTCGCTTTGTCTTTTCCTATATAATATCTTGTATGTATAATCTATTCATTTCATTCCTAATATACATATGTATACAATTTCCATATTGTTTCTTAAATAAATTAAAAAAAAAAAACAACAAAAACTCCAATAACATCCAAATCAACCTAGACCGATAGACATACCCATGTATAATCCCATCGAGAGTAGGCGCAATTTTATAAGATATAACGAGAAAATTTACCATCCATAAATAATAAGTGATAAGCAATAAATACTTCAAATTTTTTTTTGCGAGGCCCCCCTCGTGAACAGGTGGATTAGACAAGTGGGTTAAGACCTGCGGATAGTCAGAATATACTATGATAACGTATTATATGAGACCTCCTAAAGTCTTGCCATTGGCCCTTAGCGGAGCGTCGAGATACGAGCAGGTCAGGTCCCTCTACCCCCGTCCCTCAACGCCCCTATATATAGATCCAGTCAGCATGTAGTGGATGCTGCACTCCGTTAGGAAACTCGCACGAGTAACACCACCCCGTTCATTTCCGAGCTCTGTTTACGCGTGTTGTATTATAAGTGTTACATCATTTTCGTTGAAAAATTGAATTCCGAACTCGAGTGAATAATTTTCTAAATTTTACATTATATATGTATATGTACATATATTATTTAAAGAAATAAATTTATAACATCATTCTTCGATTACTTATACATATATCATACATGCAATCATCATTTTACGAATTAAATAAAACAAGCTCTAAATAAGTGTTTGGATCTTTTATACCCACAAAAGACAAGAGAGTTTTCAAACTGCAGTTTATTGTTGTTCGAAAATGAAGACGAAGAATAGTTCACTGTTAAGCAAAATCTGCACATGTTATACCAATAATGATGATGCAAGGATCCAGGCTGCTACGAGCAACTCGTACTGTCCTATACCGACACCTGAGGTAACATCAATCATTGTTTTCTCTTCTTTTCTTGTTTATTTACTAATTACTAGTTGCTATAGGTAATAATTATATAAATGTTTCGATTATTTCATCATTTCTATACACTAAAGTGCAAACGTATGCGGTATATCGTAGAAAAGTTTACGCTCCAGCTGTAACGGGGTATTGGAAAAGAAATTCCACTTGAAATTTTTAAATATAACAATAATATGTAACCCCGAAATATAATATATTATATACGTATAATTTGCTCACTAATTATAAATGGAGCACGGACACTCGCCTGGAGAAAATTTGGTAAATTTATTTGCTTATATGTCACTATAATTATAATATACGTATATGTCATTTAATTTTGGTTATAATTCAAATATATAATTGTTGGATTAAAAATGTCAAATTTATTCACACTGCACGTACCCATGTATTATTATAAACGTATATATGTATAGACGATTTTCTGCATATATAATAATAACTAAATAATGCACATAATTATGTGCATTATATACATACATAGGTACATATATGTATAATATAGCGAAAAGATTTCTGACATTAATAACTTCGTCTAGATAATATGTGGCAAGATTACGTCGATAAGATTACCGGCATCAAATTAAACCGTATATCTAAAATTTAACGAATTATTATAATTATATGATAAGTATTACTTTTTTTTCTATTTATCACTATAATGGATGGAGTCTGTATAAACGAGCGAATTGAACGAAATAAATAGTAAAATCAAAAGAAATTTAATCGTTGCAGTTTAGAATCTGGAAACAAAGAAATTTACTCCTAATTTATCCGGGTGATGATTTTCATTCCAAAATTTACTCGTTTCTCGATGTCAAAAGACGGCGTCGTCTCCAGCGTTGACCTTGGGAGGCAGACTGACCTTGTGCCTTGAAATTTCAGCCGGTGACTGTTGTCGTCAGGAAGCCATGCTGCAAAGAGCAGAGAAAGGCAGAGATGTGTGCGCCCCCCGTTTCCCCCAAGGCAAATCAAGTTTTTTTTTCCCTTACTTTATTAAACATACCTATACTTACTTTTTATCCTTATTATTGTAAATTCCGTAAGGTAAATAGAAATTGCTGATATATATGACTATGAGGAAACACACAACTTTATTTAGCGTGAAAGTGCTAGCTGCAGCGGTAGAAAATATTCTAAGAACAAAAAAATTGCACAACAAACTTCACTGTAAACTTATTACACCATATAATAATTGACTATAGCTTATTTAGTATTTTTTATATCGCAATTGGAAGAGTAAGAAAAAATCTATGTATATATTTATGAACTTTTAACAAAAAATTGAAACCTAAATCAGCTGATGCTAATTGTATATAAATTAACACAACGTGCGGATATATTACGTACAATCACGGAATGGTATATAGGTATATTCTTGTTAAATCGCGCTATATAGGCACCGAGATCTAGGTACCCAAACTAAATATCTTATAGGTATATCGATTATAAAAAAAAAATCCGCCCTCGCTCTATTACAATGTTTTATTATTTTTTGTCTCTAACAACGTCACAGTTATACGCCCATACGAAATATACATGAATCATATCTGCATATGCATATGCATAAATGTGACATATTCGCATACACATGCATGCGGGTCGTGGCAAAAAAAAACTCCTTTCACTTTCGCTGAAGGCTGTACTGATATGCGATCGATCGATAATCGGCATTGGCACAGTCCTTCTGTAAAAACTATACGTCATAAATTCCGGCTTAAACATTTTGCCAATTCAAGTTGAGTTGTATTAATCAGTTCTTTAAATTAATTGTAATTATTCGGCACGCGAGCCTTTATTCACACTTATTGAAATTTTTTGTCGCGAAAGGTGAAGACCAAACATCAAGCAGATACTTAATGACAGTATACCGCCCTAACGAAAGGACTTGAAGCAATTCTTATTGTCAAACGATAGGGATCAGATGTGAAGAGTGGTCGTTATAATTCCCTAGTGACGTCACGGCTGGTCACATCGACCCGCGTACGTCTTCCCACGCGCGATTCCCGTAAATCGAACTTTCGACTAAGCGCTTGCGCGGATTCATCTTATTTTAACGCGGCCAATTGTACGGGCTATGAAGTTTAAAACGCAGCTGTGAATGTATACCTATATCGGTATGACGAAACGCTACGTCACTGTTGAGGCAGAGGGATAAAATATATGTATACTATCTATAAAAGATTTTGTCAAGGTTGCGTGAGACTTGGTATACATATATAAATATATTATATTGATGAAAACTTGTAGAGGATTTTGAATATATTTTCTGTTCTATTTACAATTATTTATTCGATTATTTTTCCTGCTCTAAACCTACGCGTAACCTTAATTTCGCTAATATTCTTCACGTGAGTTTATTGACACCTGCCTCATCCCCGCTCCATTCGACACTGTAGACGCTATAACGTGCGGCCCATCGTGACTCCGAGCGTCGCCTCGCGAGGGCCGGTCATCGTTTTAAGGTCACCTTGAAAAGGAGGCGCGTCGCGTCTGGTTCCAATATCCAACGATTATAATTTTCTATCGAGTAGAAATGCTGACGTATATCTAATATGTCAGGCCTGAAATGATTGCGCAATTTCAAACCAATACTTTAATATAGGTAGATGCGGATTTTTCGAATAGTCATTCAGATTTAATTAACAATAATTGATCTATTATATATCTAACAAACCTATGTATCTTATCTTACACTTTTCGATAATTCTATTGCAGATTTTCATGTCGATTATAAATGTCGGTTTCAATCTCAACTCAATTTAATATATAATTATATACAGGGTGGTCCATTTTAATCGCAATCGAATATCTCAAAAACTAGAAGAGATATAATAGAACAAATGTCATACAAAATTTGAAGGGTATCAAGGGAGAAAGATAATGGTGGTATGTGTTGACTTGTGGATTAGGCCACTTGCGAGATTTTGCGAGTAACTTTGGATTTTAGATACGGAACACATATTTTAGATATATAAGCAGCTAATAGCGAGATCAAAGACTAATTTAAATTATTAAATATTAGATAAAACAAATATTGAAACGAATTATTCATCAGAAAATAAAAAAGTAATATCGGTCAGTCATTTTTCAATTTAATATTCAACGTTAATTAAAATCGTTTTAATATAGGTACAACGTATACCTATAATGTGAACATATACCAGCATGATGAGCGATAAAAGTTTATCGTTTCGGTTCTGCACCCACTGTTTCGTATACACTCGAGTAACGCACGTTTATATACGATCTTGTATACCTAACTACATGTTGAAAGAATAAGAAATGACGAGGAGGGGGATTTTTACGGAACGAATTCGATCAACGGGTGGGGGCAAGTAGAAACCTAACGGCGTGCAGGTATATGTAGGTTCGCATTAACGGTCGCTCCGATAGTTGCTCGGCATCCGTTTACCGTAGCGTTTGCTCACCTTAACCTTAACATCCGTTCGGCAATGTCTGGACTTTACCCGATCTTATAACTTGTAAACTTACACATTACCAAAGTGTTGACTTTGCGTCTCTGACAAATTTGTAAACAGTCATATCCTACGTGTATCAAGTGCGTGCAAGGGTAACGCGGAGACAGCGAAGACAGTTGTTCACCTCACCAATTACCTATACTCGACATTATACCTTATAGTCTTCTTTCGAGTGTCGTGTTGGACGTAACATATTTCTCGTACATTTCACGTTAGCTATAACCGTCGTGTCGCGCGTTTTGTGTTCAGTTATAAGTTTACGCATCGTCGATACCTATATTAAGGAATTTTTAATAACTATAAATATACATATATTGGAGAATCATGAAGAACACGACGCCTGAACAACTCGTAAGTTTTTTTTTTTTTCTCCCCCGGTTTGTTTTTAAAGTTTCTTCATTCGTCAAGGATTGTATTATACTTTCTCAAGTTATACATACGTATAGCTATATACATATACCGAATGATAAGGTTATTTCCTCGAAAGTTATTCGTCGTTGTTACGTATTCGAATAATCTTATCTATGAAATTACGACGATATACATACATATATGTTGTGTCTGCATTCTCGAGACGTCTGGTACCGGTCCTTGCTGATCTCTAGATAGATTAATGTTTGTTCATGTAATTTGCTCAGGGTTCTAATTGAAAGCTTTGAATATTTGAATGATTGCAAAATAATACGCAAATTTTATAGGTAGGTACGACGGAATTTTCAAAGGATCAAACGTCGTCTTATTCAATCCGTTAATTTGAATTTCTAATACATAAACAACCGTTCCACATTTTTTTTTTTTCTAATATATAAACAACCAATACGTTCAACGTCGTCTCATCTTATTCGTCGTCAGGCGCTCGCGCGTGACGTCAAACCGGACAAATATCAAGTGAGCTCTGTCGCGACGGACACTCGCTACCACATGTCTAAATGTCTAGCATCTGCACCACCTTCCTCTAGCCCATCCTCTCCGCATCATCGATTTCCATAAATATATTTTATACTACCTAGCTCGCACGTGTTATAAACGCTGATTAAATTCTCGCCGTCAAAATTTTGTCACAGTTTATTAACAACGTAGCTGCTGTACCATGCATATACATTATACATACATGGTATGTATACGAGTATATTTACTAATTTTTATCAAATTTATTATCTTATTTCCGCTATTCGATGCAGATACACTTTCCGGCTTATTTTTACATACATATATTTTCTTATCAATTTTTATTAAATTACTATAATATATGGGGCATTCCAGCTATAACCGAGCGGCCATTGCCTTAACATTTTTTGTTTGTGATAGCAATTTTTTCTCATGTACTTTTCAACAAAAAAAGACATACGTATTCCTCAAAAAAAATTATTCCTCATCCGGTTCCAGTTTATGACCTTTCAAAGCAGAAAAAAATTATTTTCGACTAGAGTGTATTCTCCGATTTTTTCTCAAATAAATTCACTAAAAAGTATATTAAAAACCGTATCTTTTGGTGGCTATCTCATCGTGGAGAAATGATTTTTCGATTTTTTCTATTTGGATGAAACTGTGAAAAATGTGTTTTATTCGTAAAAAAGGAGTAAGTAAGCTTACTTGTCGGTAATTGTAATAACCCTTGCCATAAATTTGACAATAAGAATAATAACTGAAGAATGGAAAAACATCCACGATTTGCAAAAGAATTCATATCCGAATACGTGTACTTACCAGTACTTGCTCCTTTTTTACGAATAAAAACACATTTTGCACAGTTTCATCCAAATTGAAAAAATCGAAAAATCATTTCTCCACGATGAGATAGCCACCAAAAAGATGCGGTTTTTAATGTACTTTTTAGTGAATTTATTTGAGAAAAATCGGAGTATACACTAGTCGAAAATAATTTTTTTCTGCTTCGAAAGGTCATAAACTGGAACCGGATGACGAGTAATTTTTTTTTGAGGAATACGTATGTCTTTTTTTGTCGAAAAGTATCTGAGAAAAAATTGACATCACATGAAAAAAAATGTCGAGGCAATACCGTTCGGTGGAATGATCCATATACATTCTTCTTTTCTCTCGCCCGATGAATTCGACAAGAGTGTAATTGGGGTTAAAGATGACGCTTCATGGATGATTGTTTATTTTTACAGGTTTTGGATCCGACAGGTTTTTATAAGAGCATGGTTCGCAGCCATTCTTGAACCTTATACACTATACGTATGTATGTATGTATGTACGTACATACATACATACATACATACATACATACATACATACATACATACATACATACATGATTTATATGCATACAGAGGCTATAGATCGTGAACATTAGTTGATTAGCAATGCGCGTATGCGTAGTAAATATTACGTTAATACAAGTATGTTTATATATACACAAATTATGTATGTATAATGTATATACCTATAGACATGGATGACCCTACGGTTTGCAGCATGTATATACCCCTACCACATATCTACATATATATAAGTGTATAATACGTGTATATCTGTATCTTTACGTATCGTTTTAGCAAAATACGTATAATATTAATACACAATATCAAAACATCAACATCAATCGAATTATTGTTGTGTATTAATAATTCTAATCGATCATGCACATATGAAGGATTCTTTGTCAAGTGAGTCTGCACCTGAGTTTTTCGATGTCCCCGAAAATTTTGAAATAATTTGAGTGTGTTGCCTGACGTGTGAGAAAATAAATTTTGTAAATTATTTCAGATTTTTTTGGTTGATTTGCTGAAATTCAAATACACTTTCCTCTACTTTACTCGATAATTTGAGCTCATATAAATAAAAAAAAAAAAAACGTTCCGTATAAAAATTTCTTGTTTTTTCCTCAGCTTTTCGTTCAAACTATATCAGATTTTTTTCCGACACATTTGAACACATTTAAGCGAAATAGAACATCGATATGTGTATTCTTACCAATTCTGGCAATTTTTTTTTTTTCTCTTTATTACACAAAATGTGTAATTTACAAAAAATTTTCTTACGTCAAGCAACACATTCAAATTATTTCAGAATTTTTGAAGAGAATTTTAAAAACTCTGGTGGTTCACTTGACAAAGAATCCATCATATATACGTATAAAATTTTCTAAAAAATTATGGTTCATTAAATATATTTCCTCGTTCCTTATTATACATACCTATATAACTACCACAACGCTTTCCTCTTCACTAAAAGTGAAACTAAACAATTGAATGAAACAAAATCAAGAATTAATTTCCGGGAATTCTAAACAGTTTTTTTTTTTTTTTTTGTTTACTACTTCTTCCTGCTTGTGTGATAATTAACCTTTCAATTGGTATTTATCTATACTACAAGTCATATATTATGTGTATACATAAACCTATTATGTGCATGTGATTAGCCATTTTACGTAACTTATTTCGATGGACTAATTGAGATACATACATACAGGCGATTCACGTTAATCGAGATAATTATTCAGTCTCACGAAAGAGCCTAAATTATTCCCGAACTGATAACCATATACATATACCTTTTACCTCATATTTTTGTACGATATGGGTTATTCGTCCGTATTTATACACCCGTAGGTCTATAAATGTGTGCATTATAGGTGTCCGTGCAGTTGTGTAAATATTGAATGTATATACCTACCGCAGTTGAGAGGCGCGGTAATGCCGAATGTAAATTATTTCGTACGAAACATTACGTAGATACATACATATCTACTTACATACATACCTATGTACCTGTACTCGTGTACAGAGGGAATATAACGCGTATCCACCTCAAACCAGTTCGATGTCACGCAACAAGGTATCTGATTGCGTCATACATATTCGTTCGGTATATTTAAAGGAGCCGTTCGCTCTTTTTCCTCATATATAGCTTTTTTCTTTTTTGTCATCTTATATCTCACTTTTTCGTCTTCTCACGTCGCGCCTTCCATATTTATCGTTTTTATTATGTATCCGGATACATTTGGCATTCAATTTTCAGGTATTTGAAAATTCAAAATTATACCTACAATTATACATTACATGTATAAGTATACATATATACAAGGATCATCGCTTGCGGCGCGGTCTGGAATGTGGTTAATATATAAAATCGAAATGCTGTGAGTATGGGACGTGAAATCTATTAATTACTTATAATTTTAAGAGACACGTAAATCGCCGTGTGAAAATCTCAACAATATATAATCTTCACACTTAATGAATCTCTATATAAATTTTTATTAATTTGCGACACGTCGTCATAATATTTTTCAACGAGATTTTTTTGATTTTTTTTTTTTTTGTATATACGGCATCAATTTTTTCCGCGTATATTATTTAATTCAATTCTTCGTTCATTTTAGGAGTGAGTGTCGCGATTCCAGAAATGGTCAGCTTTATTTGTGAACCAAAAAAACTTTTTTAGTATTTTTCGTATCTTAAAAAAATTTTGCAATAAAAATATGAATAATAATAATAATTATAATAATTATAATAATTATCTTAATATTAATAATAATCGTATGCGGGTCGAAAAATTACGATAACAGCAGGTCGATGCGTAGTTCTTGCATTATAATATGTAGGTGTATAGTGTATATATATAAATGCATACGACGTATAACGAATAGATACATATATACGTTACAGGGCACGTATATATATATAGTAGCTGTATACGTATATACCATACGCGTGAGATATTTGCATTATGTTAACTAGCCAGATGCTAAGTGACGGAGAAGCACGTCAGTTATTTGCATTTCGGTAATCGTTGCGAATTTAATTTTAAACACTTCAAACTTATAGCGATGGAAATTTAAAATTATTTTACATTGATCCTGAAACTATCAGTGTAGACCCACGACCGATACATACACAAAGAATTTATTGATCACGGAAGTAAATTGACCATTTCATCCATAAATTCGTAAAATATTTGATTATTCGATCAATCTTTTCCTCATCTTTTTTTTTCACATACATATACATATTATAATATACCACGTATCTCTTCATCTTTATTCATCAACTTGTAGACTGGTATCTTATGTGTTGGTATATTATACAAATAACAAGAAAAAAAAATAGGAACATATGAAGCTTTATTTTTTTTTTTTTAAGAAAAATAAAGATGAGAATGTTATAGAAATATTCGTGTCCCTATATACCGAGATGTTCTCTTGAAACTATACAGTCGACAGCGCAAGCGCGAGTTTCGGCGTCTGCTAATGCAGGATGGCCATCCCGAGTTTTAACTGTCAAACTTTGTTTTTGGCGACCAAGGGGTTGATTCAGATTTTTGAGGTTAGGATTTCGTGCAAGTTGGCTCCCCTGCCTCACAGGCTCAAATACCATCGCTGAACGATCTCACCGACCAATCAAATCGAATTATTTGAAGCATGTGCTTCGACTGTATAGTTTCAAGAGAACATCTCGATATGTTGAATTATTGTTGCTATAATATTGTTTCTCGTATCAGGGAAAATAAAATAAAAATAAAACCAACAGAAGCCGTTATTTTTTTATTTTTTAAATAAACTAATTACGTGTATGTATTGTATATACGCTGTACAATAATATGCATACATGGATATATATATATATATATATATATATATATATATATATATATATATATATATATATATATATATATATATATATATATATATATATATATATATATATATATATATATATATATATATATATATATATATATATATATATATATATATATATATATATATATATATATATATATATATATATATATATATATATGCGAAAAATAGTAAATTAGGACAAACGTCTGCAGTCTACATGTTCGCTACTTATTACCATAAAAGTGTAAAGCATCTCGTGAGCTGACGTTGTTCGTTTATATACTTGTGTATATTATACTGCATATACGTAGAATCAGTTTCGAGTTTACTAAGGATACATATAACACGAGTTGCAAAATTGTTTGCATTATGAATTATTGTGTCTTATATACTAGTGGGGATAAAATTCGTTCGCAATCCAATTCCACGTAGTTATTAATGTACATGTATTTTTCTTTGTTACTGCTTTCTTCCGCCTTTGATTCTGCAGGTCAAACTGTAGTAATTTGTGAACTGCAAGTCACGTGGATTGATCGTTTCAATGATAATTATTTACGAATTTACGTCACATGACATACGCGATATATAATTCGAAACTCTCTCTTTATTCGTCGTTTCTGTCTGAGTCTGACGTTGCGCGCCTCACGTAGCCACTGTAAACTTGCTAATTGAAAGCGAACCTGAATCGTCGTATGTAACGTACGTATATATACATATATACCTACGTGCGAATACGCACGTGACTTTATACACGTTTTATAGCTAGACGGACAGATATATGTATATAGGCAAAATATAGAGAATACACATATATTGTATGTGTGTAAAAAAAAAAAAACCATTTTCTGTAATCGACCGCAACGGATGTAGTATAGTGCGGTTATATAATTCCAGAAATTGTATACATCTTATTATAATTAAAGAAAAAAAAAAAAAAAAACTTATTCTTGAAGCAAGAAACCAAAACCAATTTTCTAATCATAGATTTATTTAGACTTTTATAATTGAACCAATGTCACGGGTATATAAACTTTAAAAGTTAAATATTTACCTATATATACATTATCTGTATTCTATGTAATTGAATTTCTCATCCCTCGCAGTGCCATCGTTCACGTATTATTAATCAAAGATCAAAGTTTGCGAGAGTACAACGTACATACGTACGCGTCGTATGTAGTAATTACAGTGATAATTTAATTAGAAAAAAAAAAAAAAAAAAATTGTATAAAAAAATTAAGTCCCGTAGAGCAAACGAAGCTGATGATTATACTACATAATACTCCGGCTCAACGGTACAAAGTCTGGGACGAGCCCCCCATCCGTTGTTGTGTACGTCAGATAAATTTTGACAACTGTAATAGAGAGCACGAGCACGCCGTTGCGCTCTCGCTGTTCACCTATTGGGTAGAATTAGTCAGACACGTGGTTTTTTATTTAAAGAATTTTTTTTTTTTTTTGAAATTTATTATCAGCAGTCGTTATCTTGTTTATTTTTGATCCGAAGGTTTACCTCGATTCCGCAGGCCCTAGGTTATACATTCTTTCACCCCCACCTCGCTCTTCGTTTTAATATTTGTTCTATTTTTCATTCAGTATAGATATTATTATTATTATATTCATTATGTTATACCAACGCCTTTATCTATATTACAATAAGCCTGCACAATCGTCTGCATTGTAGACGATAACCTTGCATAAACGAAAGATTATTAATATTATAATATCATATATTATATATATATATATATATATATATTAACAGTAAATGGTAATAATTATCTGCCCGTATAATTGTGCAGCGAAATGCACAAACGTTATTTCTTGGAAATAAATATAATGATTGATACATTTGTTTAATCAGAATAACAATTTGATACCGTATATGATATATACAGTTTAATGTCGTTGTATAAATTCGTAAAGAATTTTTCAATTGGTTATACATATTACTTATCGGTATTATTATATTAACAATTCTGGAACAGTCTCCGAAGTTTCAATATGTCGCATTCGATAATTGATATTCATTATAGTATATCATACTCGAAGGCAAAAGATATACTGAAATTTGTCCCAGCAGTTTTTTATTTTGTTTTCTTTTAATATTTTTTTTTTTTCTTCAATTTATTATTTACGCATTTATTTACCGTTTAATTAATATCACCTATTTTACATACCTCTACCTATATAACCTATTAATACATCTCGTTGTATTCCAACACTCTCATACATATAAAAAGGTGAACGAGTACGTACCTATTATTTAGCCAATTTATCTGCAAATACACCTACACTAACAATGGGCTTGACAGTTCACCTTGTACTTGTAATTAGAACGATAATTAGACCCGGCGATTAAATATAAGCCGACGACGGGGCCTAGATCAACTAATTCCACGGACGGAGCGGTCAGTCACGAGGTGACCTATAGTCGTGACTTCAAGCTTGATGTATATGTATATAATATATATCTATCTTATACGAGAACGAAAAACCGTTACACGTATACACAGCAGAACTACGAGTCAGTTTTTGCAATGCGATAATATTCGTTGAAACTGCAAAATGATACGTATACTTATGTATATTTTTATTTTTCATTTTGTTGTGGAATAATTATAGCCATAGTGCATCCTTGATCCAATGACTCGAATGTAACATAATCTTATATACCATACGATTCAACCATATACAGCATACCTGTAACGCAATTTATATTATAGAACTTTGAAATTTATATACTACAAGATTGTCAATCGCAAGACGAACTATAATAAATTATACTTTATAATAATATATATTTTACATACTGGGAAATGCTGGGGATTTATTGTAAATGGAAATTAATAAATTTTTTCCGTGTCCTCTAAGTAGCTCCGTTACTTAGAAACCATAACACTATAGACTGTTGAATCTGAATTGATCAAGATTCGAGGAGATTCGTGATTATAATAAAGTCAAGTATGTGGTACTCCCTATGGTTTTCCTCATACAATTATTGCTCCACACCGTGCACCGTTCGTTGAGCTCACTCAATCATCGTACATCTATAGATACGAGATTCGGATCTAACTAGCTCTGGTACTCAGAAATCATAACACTATAGACTGTTGAATGTAAATTGATCAAGATTCGAGGAGATTCGTGATTATAATAAGGTCAAGTATGTGGTATTCCCTATGGTTTTCCTCATACGATTATTTCTCTATACTACGCACTGTTCGTTGAGCTCACGCAATCAACGTACATCTACCAAGATACTAGTTTCGGAGTATGTATGTATATACATATACGTAGCGAATGATCGTGAGTGTTATTATCCTTGAGTATATTTATAATCATACATGTATATGTATCATTCATGCGAATATAATTATAAAATAGAAGAAAAGATAAATTGTGGAGAAATTATAAATTCCCGATGATTGTGAGGATGTGGACGGTACCAGACAAAACCCTCGCCTTAGAATGCCCCGAGGCATGCCGGGGAGTTGGTATTACGTCAGCGAAGGGATCGACCGTTCGAGCCCCCGTTCAACTAGCCAATGATATCGCGGCACGGCCAACGCCGTCGACCTGCGCGTCAGGGTTGCAGGGCCGTACGGCGCGGTGGTACTCATCGTTGCGTCAGATTTCAAATCTTCCTAATAATTGTATGTATACATACATACATATACAACTATAAATTTTCAGTTCAATCCCGATTGCGTGTTCTCGCGCAATAGTTCCGACTCCCGTTTCCCCTCCCCCGTACTATTGGGATGAAGAGGAAGTAGTGCGACTACGTAAATAATTGCTATAATGCTATAATGTTCACACTTCTATACATAAAATATTGCATCAGATGAGTAATGATTCCGGGGCATGTGTATCGGATCGTTTGAAGAAGTTTTCGAACTTTAATCGTTTTGTCATATATAATTATAAATACGTAATATACAGATTTATTTTCGCCTTGTAACGGTCATTCAAATAAATGTTTCATCGTAGAACGTGGTCTCAGATGACGGAGCAATAATTTAAGCCTCGAGCGTGTGTGCGCGATGAAACGCGCATGTGGACAGGGTAAATTAGACATTGGTATACGTTGGTTTCGAGGTATTCCCTTGTTCCACGTAATCCTCGTGAGGATGTGATTCTCGCAAGGAACACATCAAGGTGCCCCTTCAGACCCGAGACTTTCGCGACCTATTTGCCCTTGACGAGAATCCCCCTCCCCTTTATGAGCCCCACGCGACGACGCCCCCCTTCGCGCACTCATTCATAGCGCGCGCACACACCGGCTTTCCTCTCTCGGTCTCTCTTTCTTCCTTCATCTCTTGAGCGAGAGAGACGGAGATAGAAAGACGGAGGAAGGTGTGCGTCTCCTTTTTACGTACACGTTGGTATAGGTAACATGTGTATGCGTGTGTGTGTGTGTGTGTGTGGTTGTGCGGTTAGATTGAGCGCGCGTGCCCCCCGAGAGCCGAGACCCGACGTACACTACTGGATCGTCGCATTCACCTCGCAGTAACCAAACGAGGAACGCGGAGAACAGAGCTAACCACGTTTAATATTATTTTATCTAAGATACGACGAGGAGAAGAATTGTTTGTGAAAGTTTAATCATAGTACAAGTTCCTTCTTATCTTAAAACTTATTCTGATATATAGGTATACTACTACCTCACAAGTTGTAACTTACACGCGATCGTGATTCGATTATAATCTTCAGATTTGGTCTGCGGTAACGAATTGTTGTGGCAAAAATATAAACTGCAGGGGAGAACTCAAAGATAGGACTTTACGGATTTAACATCGTTTTAGATATAAAATTTTTCAAAAAAAAAAAAAACGAGACGAAAATGGGTATGAGGAGTCCGATATCGCCGGAGGTAAGTCGATGCGAATCGAATATAAATTTTACTTCGTCTTTTCGATCACTTAGTTCGACGGCTAGATCCTCGATGTATAAATGCATCTGTGTGTATGTGTATGTGTCTGTGTAAGCACATCAGTTACGCAACTTGAGTAATTATCATAAATGACAACAAATTGTTACACCTATATAACCATAATTATAACCATAACAATAACACTCTGCTGTTTTTCTTGCAATTAGTGCTACAATTATAATTATTTTATGCATCTTTATCTCTCAACAATTTATAAAACTTCTCTATAGTATGTAAAATACATAACTGACACTCGAAAATGAAGCTACAACTTATATTGAACACGCAAGTTCTACGTATATATACATATACGTGCAAACGAAGAATAAATTTTTTGTTTTTTTTCTATTCTACTTCAAGTCTGTAACGAAATGGCGGTCGCGATTTTCTTCGAGGTATATTATACCTCTGCACAGCTATCATATTATATGAAAGCTCTGAGAAACAATTAAACTTTCTCTTTAAAATTAAATTTTCACTTTGATAAAAAATCTTTGCAATTTTTTATACATTCCATTCAATTTCTCATCTTATTTCATTTTTAATACATATTTAACCATAAAACTCTATATGCGCAAGGTATATTATAGGTATATGTATATGTACTACATACATATATCCTCGCGATCTGTATGATATTCAGCTAGATTATAACTAACGTTTCAATAATTATAACTTTCAATAATATACAAATGGTACTGCACAGAAACGTTTTGATTTTTTTGTTTTTCTTACATCAGATCGCGTATACAGTGTAATCGATCAACTAGGTCAAGCCTTGCTAGTTGAACGACGTTCTGTCTCGTGACCTTGATTAAGGACGATAATACATATAGCGAATATTATAACCAGCTTCTACTGACCGTACAGGATATACGTTGACCATTTTTTTTTTTTGATTTTTTATTTTTATTGAATATTAACCTTCGATTGTGCAAACGTGCGCTTTTTCAAAAATCACAACTAATATCTGTCTAGTATATTATTATTATAAGTATTGAGGGTATAATTTACCGGATAGTAATATGGTTCAGACGTTAATTCAATTCACTTCCTACCACGTGTCTAGTTGATAAACGCGTGTTCGTCGCGCTTAATCATCGGGAATACACGCTTTAGCCTTTGTATGTCATATATATCGCTGGACTCATCGTCAGCTGGGTCCGAGCTCTTCCGATGTCGACATGTGTGATAAAACGAGAGATAGAGACGGAGAGAGAAAGAGGTAGATAGATACCATTTTCGCTATTGTATGTATATACATATATATATATATATATATATATATATATATATATATATATATATATATATATATATATATATATATATATATATATATATATATATATATATATATATATATATATATATATATATATATATATATATATATATATATATATATATATATATATATATATATATATATATATATATATATATATATATATATATATATATATATATATATATATATATATATATATATATATGCGTTTAACTATAATATATATATATGGTCACGTGTGTCTAGCTGAACGATGCGTGTAACGTGTAATTTATATGCTCATATTATTTCCTTGTATTATAATTAATTGTTTGCACCCATTTGACAATCGAAGTGAAACGAAGGAATATAAATAAAATGAGGAAATTTTGAATAAACTTATAGAGTAATTAGGATTATTGATAACAATTACACGTATGCTGCAGTATATTATAGATATATGTATAAGTAGAATATATAATGATCGATCGCTTGTGTATCGATAATCGTTTTTCATTTTTTCTTTTTTTTCTGCAGTAGCTGTAATTGATGGAAGTTTTGGATTAGTCTTACAGGAATATCGTATTTACGACTCATTCTTTTTCTGATAATGAGAAAAATTAACGTTATTATATTAAATTCGTACGATAATGTTTACATATACCTATACATATATACGCAAGTATCGAAAGTTTCATTGGCGAATACATACGATGATCGATTAAAAAATGAATCATTATATTCACATTATAATATATAGGTAGACATCTATAGATATAAAAAATAACTGACATACATACATTATATAGGATACGGGATAAAATACTGACGTAATGATTTTTAACCGTCTGTTCGTTAGCTGCAAGATTTCAGTGTCAAGAATACCTATCACGATTATGTATGAACAGTGGAGGGAAAATATTATTTTTCAAAATCAAATCTATATTAATTGATATTACCAAGTGTAACACACTCGCAACGTGCATCGTAGTTCTCTTATTGCATACAGGTATAATATAATATGCGACATATACACATACATATATAAGTATAATACGTATATCATAAAATAAAAAGGATCTTATCTCATACATCGTAAAAAGAAAAAAAAAGAAAAAAGAAAAATTGCACGTATACGTTATACCATGCATTCATTCGCGACGATAAGAAAAAGTTAAGCAATTCCGATTCGTTTCGCGGTAAAGGCGGTGCCCATTCGCACATGTTTTACTGTACGTTAATACGTAGGATATATATGTATAAATATATAGTGTAGTATAAGTATATAAGTATAACATAATATTGTACACTTATATGGAATGATACATACGTCTAGCGAAATACATATATATATATATATATATATATATATATATATATATATATATATACATATACATACATGGTATTTATGTATATGTGTGCATATAAGTATATACTACGTGCGGCGATTGTCATGGCAATACGGGGGAATGGGTAAGATAACCAGGTAGCACATTATAGGTACAGTAGGTACTCTAAATGGATATATCTATGTACTATATATATACGATACGTGTATGTATAGGTGTCTATTTCTACGTCGGATAGCTCGATGGGTTTCCCAGACGGTGCGACAGTCCGAGGATCGATCGTTACTATAATTCGACAAGAAATAATAAATTATATAGAGATATAGATTATCATTAGATTTTTAATTTAAACGTTAATTACACCCTGTCCAGTAGTACATTACGTATAAATATATAGGTATACATATTATAACGACCATGGCTAACATATATAATACCGAAGACACAAACGTGAGTAAACTTACATATAGAAAGTATATAATATATCTGCAGTTTGTTTTTTTTTTTTTATTTCTTAACGATCTATATACAAGTATATACCTATAAAGATATATTGGAAAGAAACAATCTAAACATTACGTTTAGAAATAAAATAATGATTATGATCATTATTATTTATTAATCAATCGATTCAAGTTATACGACGTATCTTAATATTGAATTCAAAGTTTCAATTAATGATATGTCACGGTGATGCGGAATAATTTTTTTTTTCTCTTTTATATATATCATAAGTCAATTTATTATATGTATAATTATTTAAATTTGGACTATTGTTTCATTCATTTTTTTTACAAATTCACGATTTTTAGTTTTTGAATTTTTTCCTATATATTCAAGCTTTAATAAATCTTGCTACAGTCAAATATCGACACAAGATGTATAGACGTATAAGTATAATAGTACGTAAACGTTCATACATACAAACACGCAACTTCGATAGACAGCTGACCTATAGCTGTATGTTATACACCAATATTCACTTTCGAGAAAATAACTACGCACATATACATACTTTAAAACGAAATTTTTATGTATAACGATTAAACCGTGTATAGATAAACAACCGTTTCCATATTCTAATGAGTAATCTTGTAGTAAATTGATTAAATAATAATAATAATAATAATAATAATAATAATTAATAAATAAAATAACATAAATTAATTATTCTTTATCTTGTATACGAAAACCAGTATACACGAGTTTAATATATAAGAGGGTTTTTCTCAATTGCACGTGGTTTGACCATGAGGTTTTATTCACTTGATACAAACATGCGACTATGTATATACGGAATATCGTCGTTTTCACGTGTGCGATCAGCTACGTCTCGGATTGGTTCGTCGGGGCGGGTGTGTCGCGATGTTGAAATGAGAAAGAGAGAGACAGAGAGAGAAAGTGTGTATATGTGTGTTCGTGTCAGTGACTGGAGTTGCCTCCGATCGATGCCTCGTTCGGTCGCTATACGAAGACTACCTATAGCAGACACACTGCGAGGTATAAACGCAATAATACAGGGTTGTCGTTTTTTTCCATCGTTTTCGTCTATGTATACAGAAAAATTTTCCTTCCATATTATAGGTATATATGTATAATGAAACTATGTATAGATTTTTTGCGATTATAAATTATATATTTTTTATAACAAGTTTAAATTTCATATTTCGCATTTATAGGTGGTTTTCATTTATTAGCGAATAGAATTTGTTTCTTTATATCGTTACTAAAACTCTAGAGTATAGATTTTCGATGTTACGTCATGTGATAATATCAGTATACATACATACATACATACATGTGTATAGTATGTATATAGATTATTGATATCGTTTAAAAATTTTATGGTATACATATACATATACATATATGCATATATACATTATACCTATACATATACGATATAGGAATTATTATCATCATCATCTTCGTTTTATAATGCAACTGTTTTAAGTATCAAAATTTTCCAAACATATTTACCATGTGGAATATTTATTCATTTCGTAGACCCCTGCACCGACTCTCGACTGTTCGATTAAGTATACTTATCGGTCGTATTTCATATCGTGAACTTAAAATCATTCAATTAAACAATTGATTGTAAATTACTATAATTATCATGCCGCGCCACAATTCGTTTGAACATTATACATATTTATGACCGTACAAATCCTGCGATTTATAATTCCAATTATGTATACCTAAAGCTACGTGACAAAAATTAAGAATTTTATGATGTCGTGAACGATATTATCCCTAACTTTATAGTGGCAACTTATTTTTACTGTGAAAGAGTTAAGAAGGGTCGCGAATCCATCTGTATCTTATACGTTATACATGAAACTAACAGCAACTATAGTAAGACAAATTACTGCACGATGTTGGAATAAGTTTCCTCAATCATTTCATAATATTGACTTCAATATAATATTATGAAATTTCGAGATCACGAATTATATATAAAAAATAGTGAAATTATTATTAAAGAATTAGGTTCAAATCGATGGATGTTTTATTTTCAAATTTACGCGAGGATAACCGAGGCTGATCTCTTATTGAATCAATTTATAGGGCAATAGTTATTTTTGCCGATTTCTATTATTCGAGTCTCGGTCGACATAACACTGTACTTTGTAAATTCTATATCTACATTCAAGTGCAGATCAATGTATACTCAACAAAATTGTACCTATGAATACACATCTAAGTATATAGTCGTCCTAATTCTTCCAATTGATACAAATATGTGACAGCAAGTTTTATAAATTAAACTTATTACATACTATTTGTATTTGAAAAAAAAAAAAAAAAAAAACTTTTCCCTCAGCCTTATCATCGGCAACATATTCGTCTCCGTTCTATCTCCTCCTTCATCTCCTCTTCCTCTTCTTCCTATTCATCAACTTTTATCTATATAGATATACATATGTATTCTATACTTTGATAGACCCCGGGTATACGAGTCGACGTCTCATATCAATGTGTGTATACTGTATAGGTACGTGTAATTGGTTAATTAAATATAAAGCCATGCGTCACACAGCTGTTCGACAAACAGCTAGTTATAGTTGTGTGCGCTTGGGATATACATATAGGTATATGGTTTAATTTTCTTTTTTTTATGGAAATTTTCTTAAACTGCATTATACATTTACATAACAAAGACTCTCAGTATTACGAAATTGTTGAACTGTCCGTTCCTCTATTTTTGTATGATTCTTCTTGACCATTACGACATCTTTGTTTTTTCGTTTTTCATTTTCGATTCCTGTATGTATATATATATATATATACACGCATAGGAAAATTTTGCAAATATATCATAACCGTGAGTATAAAAACTCCGGAAAAATCAAGGAAAGACCCGCGATAACTTAGCGGTGACAATCGAGAGGAAATGACCTTTGCATAATCAATAAATGTGGGAAATTCCATTAGATTGTGCGGTAAATAATATGTTTCATATTATACGACTTAAATAATCTTTAGTTTAATTTGAAAGCGAAAACGTACGGTGTAGATGATCGTATATACTATTAGCTCCAACGTAATTAATATTATGTCACTATCTAATTGCATCGGTTCGAAGATAAATTTATATACCTACTTATATGTATATACATCATAAATTGACGATAATACGATAATCTCCCGTATACCTATATATGTCTACAATATTTCTATAGGCCTATAGATAAACTATACATGCAATAAATTTCAAACAAATTGCGTGAATTGGATTTAAACAATCGAATCAAATCGTGGTACTGTACAATATTGGATCTTTGACTCTTGAACTTTGTCCTGCAGAATTGTAATGTCTACACTTTTCTATCTAAAATAATAACAATAATAATAACAACAACAACAACAACAACACCAACAATAATAATAATAATAAGGGGCGATGGAAAGGGGAAATCTAATCAGCATATTATGTATACATATGTATGTACATACATATATACATCTGAAAATTGCATCTAATGCTAGACTGCAGCCTCATATTTGTACACTCTTAAATTGCCAATGACGTAACTGGAGCAGATTGTGTGTAGGCAAGTCCCACTTACTAATTTTTGCTATTCGAGCTGACCGATTTATACGGTGACTTAGATTCTTACTAAAGTAAATACTGATAACGATGATGATAATGCATAATGAAATAATAATAATGATAATAATCAGGGTCACAGTCAAGACCAGAGTTCAAATTTTACATATTCAGAGATATAGGTGCAGTATTATTCCTTCGTGAGTTTTCGTGCTTCGTTTTTCTTCTTCTTCTTCTTCTTCTTCTTCTCTTTTGTATATTATTTCGCTTGTTTGTCTCACGGAATTGAGTTACGCAACGAAGAGGAGGAGGGAAATTGTCTCTAAAGATATATATACATACTATATGATTGCAAACAGAGATCGTTTATATTTATATTTGCAAATCATCATTAGATGATCGATCAAAACTATTCGTGTATTATGGTAATTGTACATTATAAATGGAAGCCCATATCGCTACTTCAAAGTTAACTTTATATTGTATATCGGACTATACAACTTTAAATGTAGATACATACACGTACATACATACGTATGTACATACCTACTTGAGCAATTTCCGATCATTAAGTGCTCACTGGGGAGAACCACGAAATTTGATTCTGTAAGGTTTCCTTTCCAATTTTGTGTGTTTCTTAATCCTCATTGGGAACGAGAATTGCATGAATCGATTCTCAATTGACTGTATATTTCATGCATATTGTTCAGTTTTACCTCTTCTTCAATGAAAATCATAATAATAACGATGATAAATTATTTTGCTTTTAGATCAGAGAGGCCTGCAAGGATCTGGTGCTTTCCGATGACCAGCTAAAGCTGGTTATGCAGAAACTCACGGAAGAAATAACCAGAGGATTATCAAAAGCTACACACGATGAGGCGGTTGTTAAATGTTTCACCACCTACGTCCAAGATCTTCCGAATGGCTCGGGTAATTAGAATAAAATAATTACATACTTATCATATCACATTCAATTTGATAATATATACCTACTTAAAATAATTTGATTTGCATAATGATCGAAACACGCGAATATGTTAGATAGATTAAAAAAAGTGTCCAGTGAATATGGACCATCGAGTTTGAAAACATTTTCCTCTAGTCTTTTCTAGCTCCAAAATATAAAACTGCAGCCTATGTAATTTCTTCCGTTCGAAATCCCGTTACAGGAAAAAAAAAAAAAAAAACAAAACAAAAAACATAATTTAGAATTTCGGAACTGGACCGAATGTTTTTTCAGCTTTTAGACGCTAGCAAATGTAAACGATGTTTAAAACTTCAAAATTTTTCATCGACTAGTATTTTAAGAAATCGCGTGCTTCAACTTTCAGAACTGATCCATCTTCCTCGAATTTACTCTACAATCTACTCATGAGTTTACATAATTGCAAGTCTTAATCAAACAACATTTGTCGTATTTCAGAGAGAGGTAAATTTTTGGCGCTTGATTTGGGCGGGACTAATTTTCGTGTACTATTGATCACTTTGGACGGTAACAGCTTCGATATGAAGAGTAAAATCTACGCAATACCACAGAGTCTTATGCTTGGTACTGGGAGACAGCTTTTTGATCACATTGCACAGTGTCTCGGACTTTTCGTCACAGATCTTGGACTCGGAGACATTATTCTACCACTGGGTTTCACCTTTAGTTTTCCCCTTACTCAGCTTGGACTTACCCAAGGAAAACTGGTCAGATGGACCAAGGGATTCAACTGCAGTGGCGTAGTCAACGAGGACGTTGTAGCCCTTCTCGAGGAAGCCATTGCCAGAAGAAACGTAAGGAGAAAAATCATAAAATTGAGAGGTCTTTATAGTGTAAAGCTCTAAAAAATGGGTGGTTTTTGAGAAATTTCGTAAAAAAATAACTACGAGACATATCGATTTCAAATTTGGTGGATATATTTTTGCATGTTTTGCGAGTATTCGTAATTTTTTTCAAATCAAAATCTCCAAACAATCCACTGGTATAGTGTACCGCGTGCTATACGCGTTATGAATATTTAGGTAAATGGTGAACAGGATGAAGATCGTTTTGGCTAACCGAATCAAAAAATTTATAGAGATTCCTAATCAGTATAAATGGGTTTATCGTTCAACTTATGAAAAATGAAATTTACAGAAAATTGGCTGAATGGCGGTATATAAAAAACAAAGTCGATTTTTTCACTTTTTTTTCTCTTATATAAATGGAGGTAGAAACCGCAATTTGTTGAATATCGGTTTGAGTATAGAGCAAACGATAGAAGAATATCTTCTTTGCTTGTGCATACTTGATTCAAGTCAATCAGATTATTCGCAAATGAGATATCATACTCACCGACATGAAAAATGTCATTTTGAGATACTCTGCTTTGAAGTTTGAAGTCTGGCTATCAGCGGTAATGCGCTGCTACACTCGAACATGTATAGCATCGTCAGTTTTGGGAACTTTTTCCATTGAACCGAGCCTAAAATGTTCGTAAGATTTCTAGCTTCAAGATTATGTGGGAACAAAAATCGATTTTTCACATCTGTGAAACTAGAAAAGCCCTTAAACAACTGCGTTGATAATTATCTTGAAAATGCAGCGATTTTCAGGATATTAGAAGTTTACAGAATATGAGGAGTGATTAATAAACGATCAATCATTAATTCGTTAATTTATTTACCTATTCATTTTTTTCAGGATGTAAAAATCGACGTCTGTGCTATTCTGAACGACACAACCGGCACCCTGATGTCATGTGCATGGAAGAATCGCAATTGCCGGATTGGGCTTATCGTCGGTAAGTGGAGTGATTAAAAAATCCTAGCTTCTTAAGGAACTGAAAATAAGTAAAGGAAATGTTTTCAAATGGCTATTTTTTTTATTTGTTAATTTTATAAAGGCACTGGATCGAACGCCTGCTATGTGGAAAAGACCAGTAACGTGCAATGCATGAATCCCGAAAACGGCGACTACGACAAACCAAATATGTTAATAAACACGGAATGGGGTGCTTTCGGGGAAGGTGGTATAATCGACTTCGTCTTAACCGAATACGATCACGAAATTGACGCCAATTCAATAAACCCTAAGAAACAGATATTCGAAAAAATGATATCCGGTATGTACATGGGAGAACTGACTCGTCTAGTTCTCGAAAAACTCGCCACCACCGGTCTTCTATTTGGAGGAAAATGTCCCAGCGGCCTAAAGAAAAGGGGAAAATTCTTCACGAAATATGTTTCGGAAATCGAGAGGTGAGTGTCAGTTCTTAAATCATTAATTATTCATTAATAAATTTATCAAATATTAATTAATGTAATCGATTTTATTTCCGTTTTCAGCGACCCTAAGGGAAAGTACACAAATTGCCGACAGGTATTAGCAGAATTGGGAATCCGAAATGCCGTTGATCAGGACTGCGAAAACGTCAGGTACGTTTGTTCGGTAGTTTCACGAAGAGCAGCACATCTTTCGAGCGCCGGAATAGCAACTCTTCTAAATAAAATGGGAGAGGATAACGTTACGGTTGGAATCGATGGTTCTGTGTACAGGTTCCATCCCCACTTCCACGATCTTATGACGGAGAAAATTGGCCAGCTACAAAGTCATAAGGTAAGAGTTTTGTCATTTCTTGATAAAGAGGCGAGATCATAGATTTTTTTTCAAAAATTGTTTATTCACTTTTGATCATTTTTTTTTTTTAGTTCGACCTAATGCTCTCTGAGGATGGTAGTGGTCGTGGAGCAGCCTTGGTTGCAGCGGTTGCATCCCGAGACCGGTGAAGAAACGTTTGATCATATATATAAATAAATAAATATTGATAATAAATAAAATTTTTTTACTTAATTCAATTAAAAAGATAAAGAAATAAAAATAATAAAAAATAAAAATACATTAAAGTTGGGGAAATCAGCAGAGAGATTTATGTAAATATAGAGCACAAGCAAAGCTCGTAGCTTAAAATTAGATCGATGCCCAATAAAGCTTATTATCGAGCGTACGTCTTATAAGCTGTATTATATATTATATATATACATATATACACACGAGTATACCTATATATTATTGTATAGTAGCTGATTAATTCGGTTCCTAAAAAAAAAGAAGAAAAAAAAACGTACGATTTTTATTTTCTTGTCGTTTGTTTTAATTTTTTTTGTTTTTTTGAACCTTACCCAGGTGTTGATTGATTCTAGTACATCTTTTTATTTATTCATGGGTGATGATTGTAGTGGTTCGGTTTTCATATCAATTGTCATCAAACGGCGATTATAACTCGTATTTCGTTGATAATATTAATTAGCTAATTATTACAATGGCTGTCCATATACCGTTTCTTTTTTTATTTTATTTTATTTTTCTGTTTTTTAGTTTTTCTCTTCATTTTCGCTTATTTTTTTGATTGCGGTGATCTGCGATAAATTATACATGTATCCGTAACTGCAGCTATTTTTAATCTTCAACTTTTAAACGCCGCAATTTTTTGAAACTTATAAGGATTAAATAAACGAAGTAAATATTATTAATTATGATTGTTATTATTATTATTATTATTATTATTATTATTATGTAATAATGAAATGAAATTACTTTAGGAATAATATAGTATGTAATATATACATGAGCAACAGAAAAAGACCGAGGAAATTGTTTTTTTTTTTTTTTTTCTTTAATGAAAAGATAGAAGGCGATATTCAATAACTTATTTTATGTATATTATACCTACTTATGTATTTTTGATTCGTTTGTTTTACCAGTCAGGCTTTTTCTTCTGTTCATTTTCGTTTTCTTTATCTCTTAATAATATTATTATTCTTATTTTTGCTTCGTCTTATGAAACAGCACGATGTACGATTACCTTTAAGTGATATGATATGTATGTTATAAGAATTTGTTCTTAACCTTGGGGCATGTGCTACTTAATATTGAATATTATTTACTTGAAAATTTCTTAATACAAAAGCGTCACAGAAGAGAAAAAGAGATAGAGAGAGAGAGAGAGAGACAGAGAGAAAATAAAAATTAAAAGAAGAATTAGCCGTGTCGTTTTCATATTAGAAAATTTTTAAACAATTATTTGCACGAGGTATCTTATGGTACACCAAGCTGTCGTTAGTCGCCTTAAGAACAATTAGTCAGAAAAAACAACAAAAACAATTAATGATTTATTCTAAGTACCTCGTTGAAAAATTGATTAAATAAGTTGTTATATCATGATTACTATTATTATTACTATTATTTTATCTTGTATAGTGTAATGAACGAACGAGTGAGAAAATGAACGAACGAGTGATTATAAATGTGCGAATGTGTTTTGATGTGACATTAAAAATGATTATTATGAAAATGAAAATATTTTTTTAGTAAAATGAATTTGAAATTTCAATACAGTAAGAATTTGTTTTGTTTATTTTCGGTAAAGAATTCCTTTATCTTTTGTTTATGATTCATTTAATATAATGAACGTATATTATAGGTAGGTATTCTACGTATGAACTGTACATACATGTATTGTAATACAACGTTAGTTATTATTTCTGATCGTATATATATTGATGTCGATAAATGTGCGTGACGCACGTGTCTTTAGAAATGCAGATTTCAACTTATGTATCATATAAGTATATGCGGTATTAATTCGCATATACATATATATATATATATATATATATATATATATATATATATATATATATATATATATATATATATATATATATATATATATATATATATATATATATATATATATATATATATATATATATATATATATATATATATATATATATATATATATATATATATATATATATATATATATATATATATATATATATATATATATATATATATATATATATATATATATATATATATATATATATATATATATATATATATATATATATATATATATATTGATAATATAAATACCTATGTATAATATACATATATATATATATATATAAACACGTATACACTGTCGTGGAATTCTTGAAGAACAGGTTTTGAACGAAATTGAATAATTTATATACCTACGTAAAAATATTTCAAACGCGCCATGATAGCGTACTACTTATACTTGTATTATTTTTACCTGTTATCTCACCGATTCAGTGATAAGGTGTTTCCTACGCGATATAGATAGTAATTGGTCTGCAACTGAATACATACCTATATTCAAAACGAGGCTGTATTCGAGCCTGCGGTGCCAGAAAATGCTGGTGATAAACAGCTGGGTTTATTATTAATGATTCTTACTTGTACTATATTAGACCGCGTCGTGAAGTTTTTCTCTTCCAATTAACAGTTTTACAATTATATACCTACCTGATCGATCGCACCGCATCCGCGTGCGTACCTTCATATACTTATAGAATATGTTTCGTCGACTTCGAAAAATGAAAATGGTGAGTAGATGCAGTGTGTGTAATATTGTACATACATACCAAATACATACAACATAATATATAATACCATATATTATATTAGCGAGTACGTCGCAAATATAAGATTTTAGCAAAATATAGTAATATACAATATTATCTATACAAACTGCCGTATAATAGCTAATATACATATACAAATGGCAATTTTAATTCAAACTGTACACCTTCTAGGTATTCATATACATACTATTATTACCGTATCCGTATTCACAAAAATTTTTGGAAATAGATAATTGTTATATACACACATACTTAACGTACAAATTTTATATACAACTCGCACGAATAATATTTGTTGTATTATTATTATACCTATTATTAGTATATCATTATTATTATTATCATATATTGCGAAGAGAGAAAGTGAATGGTTATAATTACTCGTAAGAAATACATACACACGATTTATACATACATTCATATAAATTCTTGTTATTGGTATACAAAAATGATATACATAACCTTATACTTACTATACTATACTATATCTATACATATAGTTCTGTAAGTTAAATGTTGTAAATTCTTCATTTTGACTACATCATTTATTACATACATATGTATGGGTAAACATGTTCCATTTGATCGTCGATCGTTTACCGCAAATAATATTTTATTTTTGTTCGTTTATTTTATTTCCTTTCTCTTTTTTATATAGTAAAAAATAATACGTTCTCTTGTTGGGATGTAAATGTTGAATTGCTAAATAAATATGATCAAAGGATCTACGTAATTAGTCTCATGAATAAATCCGCACGCATAATAGGCATAGCAATGTGTTACGTCAATCCAGATATCACCTGATCCTAATACCTGTAAAAATGTATAATTTACATAATTCAAACTTGATTTTTATGTTTCGAAATATGCCGCCTTGGATTTGTAGCCACACTGACGCCACGTTTGAGATCAGTGATCGATCGGCGAACTATAGCTTGTCAAAGTCAGGTGTTTCCGCGTCGTCTGCACACGCATCCTTCAATCTTTATGTATATCATAAAGATCTTATCATGTAAATTTTTCGCAATTGATAGAAAAATATGCCAGCGATAAATTTGCTACAAGCTTGATCTGTATCCACTCACCGAAAAATACTTAACTATAGGATTTAAACGGGGTAAAAAAATGATCAGCAGTTTTCAAGCTGCCTTAAAAAATGCCGTTGATGTGGTGAGTGATTGACTATCTTTTCCTCATTCTTATAACGATCTATAATATCATGATCAAAAACACCAACGTCGTACTTCACTGATTCTTAGCCCTATTTTCACAAACTTCTCTATTATCCCGCTTTAAAGTTTCCGACAAAATTCAGCGGGTCTGAATTAATCATACTGACGTTTATTTTTAGGTTATGTAACCCAACATTAATACGTAGATTGTATAGGAATTTTTTAACGCGATAATTATAATTACAAAAATGTGCAAATATTAAATTGATGTTTGTTTTCATTTGTTGCCGTTTCAGGTCGCCCCGCCGGCCACAGCTTTGGACGATTTCACATACCACTGGAAACAGTTGATGAATTTTTACGTCAATCACTTGACCAATTGCAAAGTACCTATTGAAACAACAAACATTCCACACCACCTTGATAAGCTGCTTGAGATTTTGTTGAGCGAGGAAAATGAACTGGGTACAGAAAACCCTGGGCCATGCTTGGAGTATTTGTTACAGCACCGTCTCCTGGACTTACTAGCAACTTTGGCAAGCGCCGAAACACCTCCGGGAATGAGATTTGTTTGCTTATCGTTCCTCAGGAGATTGTTGACAAGATTGCAGCATCCGCTTTTACCTCATGTTTCAGTTTACAGCCCAGTTCAGAGGCTCATTGCATTGTGCAATGGGAATACTGCTTCTCCAACAGAAAACGAAGAAATACAGTTCTTGGTTGCGCTATGTTTTCTAATATGCAAACATCCGAATCTTACCTACATCATGAACAATGTTAAAATCCCTCCTCAAAAACAAAACGCCTTGGCTGACTCTGCCTCAAGCAAATTAGAAACGCAACAAATTACTTATGTGCCGACCAGGACTAGAAATAACTCTAATCCTCTGTTCGAACCTCTGAATACCCAAGCTGTGACTCTGATCAATCCAAATTTACATAATTCAGAAAGTAGAAGAAAACTTTCAAGACAATCTAGTCAACAGTCTTTCAAAACTAAGAATTCAGAGACTGATTCCTTTCATCAGATGTTGGATAGAGATCAGACTACAACGTCGGATACAATCGTGTCAGAACATAGGAGGAAGATATCAAATCTGTCCAACGTTTCTTTATGGTCAGACGAAATGGAATCTGGGTCTCAGTTATCTAGTCATAATTTTCAGAAAACTCCTGGCGGTTCTCCTTCATCTGGTAACGAAATACGACAGAGTGAAACGGAGGATAAATTTTTTCGAAAGACTTCAAACGGGTCTAAAAATTCTGTTGCGGAAATTGAATCCAAACTTCAAGACCTTAGAGAATTGCAGATTGAAATTAAAACAGATTCTCCATTTACTGCTGCTTCTTCAGATTTGGATAAAGCTCTTGCCAACTACAAAGTCTTTCAAGATATTTCAGAAACTGCTAGAGCAGACTTGGACTCCGCATCTGATCCCGCGATGAGAAGTAACTGCCTACAAAGTTCTTTGGATCTTTCATCACCAACTAAAAGCACGAAATGCCTGTTGTTAGACGCTTTAATAAGCTATCTAAATAGCGCAGTAGGTATCTAACTGGACTGGTGATTAAAATAGTTCTGTTTATCAAATCTCTCATCATTTTCATTACTTCTTAATCATTGAATATTCTAACATTGGCAAAAGTTATGCATAATTATACTATTGTTTCAGGATAATATGGTCAGAGTTAAAGCATGCGAAGGAATAATGGTTTTGGCATCGTTACAAGACTCTCTATTTGCCCGTAACGTTGCGAACAGTGACCTACCTTTTGCTTTATCCAACAGATTGGAGAATTTATTTAATTTAATCCCAGCTCACGTTGATCCAAACGAAATTGACGAGGTCAATGTAACTTGGGGATTAGATTCTCCGCTTTGGACGAGCGAAAATAAATTTCCTGGATGTAGACAAGTAGCCGCGTTCCTTATGTGGCTCGACTATTGCGACCAGTTAATCAGAGAGGCTTATCCAATAGTGGGAGAAATTCTTGCTGAAAATATCCGCGTTATGTTTTTTCAAAAAATATTAACTCCAGCTTTATCTGATCATCACGTGGTGCTGATCACTGCGCTTATAACAAAGTGCCTCAAGGAAATCACCTCTGCTTTACTGAATACTGGTAAACTTAACAAAAATCATAGATATCAGACTAATTAATCTTTACAGGTATAAATTTTTCCACAGATATAAAAATAAGCTTGTAAACATTTTAGAGATTGATTATTGGCTTGTGGGACATCACCGTGATCCAGAATTACCTGGTATCTTGCCTTCCCCTGTTGTTCATCAGCTAATAAAGAATTGCTACACAGACAGCGACGATCTTACCTTGGAAACGTTGAGACTGTTTGAGGAGATGATTGAAAGGCGCCATGAACATGTCTTGCATTGTTTAGTGCTTACTTATCTAACATCTAGGGGCTATTACGACAACAGTGCAGCAGACAGTGCGATTGCATCTTGGAGCGACGAGGAAGATGAGAGAGAGAAAAATAGAGGAACCCTGGATTTGTCTAGCAAACATAGTCACAGCAGAACTTTGGCACCCTCGAATATTCACAGAATCATAAATTGGTACGATATTTTAAACCCATTCCCTCAACTTCGGTCATAAATTTTGATAGTTAGGAAAAAGATTTCTAATGTGTTTCATTTGTTTCACAGTTTCTTATCCCTACTGCCGAGAGGCCTTCAGTCTGATTTGGAGGCGAATAATTACGAGCAATATATGGCTGATTGGGAGAAGCAATACTCTTCCGTACTGGCCGAATGCGCGCTTTTATCTTGGCCTTTGGAAGCAGTGACGATAGACGATTCTGCGAGTTCCGATTCAAGACCAGAAGCTGATCATTGTACGCCAAGATTTTACCCAGGGGCATTTCTGACAATGCTTTTTGACAAAGTTGCCAATATACCGAATCAGAAATACGATATCAACTTGCAACTGACTGTACTAGTGTCCAGATTGGCTTTACTACCGCATCCGTATGTTCATGAATTTTTGTTGAATCCTTTGCTGCCCTTGACTCCTGGTACAAAGAGTTTGTTCGGGTGTTTGCAACAAGTTGTAAAGCATCTTGCCGTCGAGGTAACAAGGGTACAGGATTATAAACGAATATTGAAAGATACGAGGCAGAAATTGCTGGACGATTCTGTACAAAATCAGTAAGTATTTTAGTGGTGAAAGGAAGGAGAAGGGGTGATTAGCGATAGTGTTGTACATTTCTTCTTCTTATTTACAGATTGAAGGAGAATATTTTATTCGAAAGTGTCGTCATAACTGAAGAGTTTTGCAAAGAATTAGCAGCGATTGCTTATGTAAAATATCACCGCTCGATGTAATAAAGTTTATTATTAAACTAGTATGTAATAAATTGATGACTGCGTTTAGAAGAACATTAACGTTACGCAAAAGAGGGCCTTAGTAGTTAAAAGTCGTAAGATACTACTTAGATTTACAAACGATTAGATATGTTTAACTTAGCATCATGAGCATATTGGGAAAAAAGGACGAGAGGGAGAGAGTGAGAGATGGAGAGTCATGAAATTGAGGAGAGAGACTACTTTTTTTTCGAAGTTTCTTAAGAGGGGTAATTGTAATCAGTAAATATTCGATGAAGTGAGATTTAGAAAATTTCCAATTACCTGTAACTGTAAGATACCATAATATACTATTATCGTACCGTTTCGTATTACAGGTATAATAAATTGTATAATTAGTGTCTATATATTGTAACGCTCCAAGTACCTTATTATTTTCTCTTACAATTATATTATATTATTACACCTTACAGTAACTGGAGTTATTATATTTATATTAACGCTACGTACAAAATCCAACTATATATTTTATTCACGCAAGTTAGATTTTTTTTTGCGTCAAGCACACGTTACTCTGTATAAATACATACAATTGTTTAAATTTGATTACCAGTATTTTTAATTTGTATTTCGAATTAATTTACAGTGTATATCAACAGCAACAACAACGATTCTTTGAAATCTTAATTACCTGCAGTGCATAAACGTCCCAAAGATGATGCTGTGCATTATAATTATATTATTATATTATATTATATTATAATTGATGTATTTGTTACGTTGACTTGTTTTGAATAAAAACATTGTGTTGATAAACGGTATCTGGATCACATTAAAACTTGAATTCGCCGCTTTCAGTCTCGCATAAACTCGTGATATTCAATATTTGATTTTCGCGCTAAATCTCTGAAGCGACACGTGCGAAAAATCATCTGTTCAGCGTCAGCTGTTTAATACGTTCTTCCGCTTCTGTCAAACTTTCTATGTACATACACATAACATACAACATATGAAGAGAAATGGAAAGTTGTTCTGATCTGAGAATAAAGGAATTGGTGGAAAATATATATCGGCTATTGCTGGGTGTGGAAAAAGGATGTAATAAAAACAGCTCAATCGTTAAAGTAAACAGCGATAATCTAACAAAATATGGAGACTTGTGTTTTCTAACCAAACTCGAGACATGGAGAAAAGTGTTCCCAAATAATTTCGATTCTGTATCAAGTTCGGTAAATATACTCGAACATTACTTGACCAGAAATGGAATCGAATTCAAACACGAAGATGCTACGGAAAAGGTGATAAACATAACATAACCTACAGATATTTCCAACCTCAAAGCTACGTCGGTAACCAAATTTTCAATAATTATTCTAGGCATTTCGGAATATAATACAAGCTAGTAAGAATTGGTGTTTAAAAATCGAAAAATGTTATCTTCAAAACGAAAGAGTTTGCCTTTTTTTAAACAGAGAGTATACCTTTGCCAATACAGTGTCTAATATCATTGCTAAAGACGTTAGCTACGGAGAATTAGAGCCGAAGAATGAATCCTTTTCTTTGAATATCGTATATGATAAAGATTCTGAATTGACGAACCTTAGATTACGTCTCATTAAAGGTGTGGCTGAGAATATAATCAAGGCTCACGGATACAAGATATCGGAGAATCTCACTGCTTTTAAATACGATATAACTACAAAGTCTAAGACTGGTTCCAAAGATCATTCTAAAGTAATTTTATGCGGAGTTACTAAGAATCCTATAAGTAAGACCAAGGAATCTACTATCACTGAAATTGGATATTGCAATGAAAAGCTTGCTGAGTTATTAGACACAACTGAACAGAAACTAATTTCTTCTGATGAACAAACAGACGACCAGACTTCGGTTATTAAAAGGATTGCAGAGGCTGCAATTGCTATGGAGTTTTTAGCTGTGAAACCCAGTAGAGCAATCACAATTGCTACGGGTCTGGATACTGTGAATGCAAAAGGTAAAATTGCGTTGAATCAATCATGTTGTGTGATAAGTTTTGGCAAATATCTTGTTCAGTTATCTTATTAATTAGTTGAGATCAAAGTAGGATAAGTAAAGTAAATGTTTTGATATTATTTATTGTTTCAGGCTCGTCTTTTGTCTTGTACAATACGGCGAGAATATCTGCAATTTTAGATAAGTTTCACGATGAATGTTTAAAAGGGAATTATCCAACTTTAGTTGATATTGGAGAAGTAGATTTTTCGCGTCTCAATCAAGAGGTAAAATTCTTGTCCAAAGGAATGAAGATATTATCTCAATTTTTCATCTAGCATATAAAAAATATTAATGTATATATTTAAAAAAAAAATTTAATCCTAGGAAGAGTGGGAGTTGACGTATAATTTTTTACTCGGATATCCGGAGACGATAGAAACTTGCGCAAGGCTAGAAGGAGGCTTGGAAATTTGTCCGCAATATATATGTTCATTTTTGTCACGATTTTGCAACAAATTTAGTACCTATTATCGTCGTGTTCGGATATTGACCGTAAGAGAAGTTAAAAATTGATTCGCTAATAATTGAACGTTTATAATGTTCAAATCGATTGAATAATATGATTTGTTATTGTTACAGGAAGGACGAGATCATTTATTACCAACTATGATGGCGAGATTGTATTTGTTAAAAGCGGTAAAGATAGTAATATGCAATGCCCTGAGGCTATTGAATATTGATCCAGTTTCACGAATGTAATATTGAAATATTCGTTTAAATCTGTCAAATTATTTAAATAATAATAAAAATAATAATAATATTAATAATAATAATGATGATGATGACACACGTACAGAATAATTGTAGTTTATTTTAGAACCAAGTATCTATTTTTTTTTTTTTAAATTAGCAGAATCTTTGGCCGGGCTTATCTTCTGCATTTTGATACCAGTGATAAAGTTGAACCTGAAAGATGATATGTTTACATACGATAACAATAAAATAAGATAAGAACCAGAGACTGTTCATTTTCTTCTACTAATATATTAACTTTCAGTCTCTCGTAATAATTCAAACCGTTGGATTTGTTTTCAAATTTGTTTATTTATAATTTTTTTTTCCCTCTTTTTTTCTTCTTTTCCGTAGAGCCATGTTCTCTCTACCCTACTTCCTGTCCTTTGATCATTTGTTATTTTAATTACCGTTTTAATTTATTCCGATTCATTAGCAGCTACAACAATCAATACAATCAACGGAAGTATATTGATCGCATCTCCCAGGTGTCAATAAAGTGTATTTTCATAAATCCTAACTCGGAGTAATAAAACAAAAATAAATAAACAGATAATTCAAATAATACCGCGGAGAAATATATACGTATAACTCTAGGATTATCGCGCTCGAAATAGCCTGCTGCACCATCACCGCTAACTGTGACAGATATTTCTTTGTTTTCTTTCATCAGGGTCAAGTTTGACCGTTCAACTTAGTGAGTCCACCTAACTCAAAGATCAAGGAAAACCTAAAAAAGATACCTATACCTCTATACGGGAGAAAAAGTCCCGCTCGTAAAACGTTCGATCTTTATAATTATAATATGTCAATTTAGAGGAGCGAAAAAGAGGAGTATGAAAAAAAAAAACTAAAAAAAAAAAAAAAATGTAATGGAAAAAAAAGGAAAAAAATAATACTATTAGCGGTGCATCCTAGGTCCATGGCGGTGCACGAAAGCATTACGACCAGCTGTTTGTTTTGTTTTCGGGCATGAAATTCACGTGACATCGTCAGGTAGCGGCGGGCCTGCACGGCGGCCTCTCTATCGGCGGTTCTGATTGGCCGTATCTATGCACTCGCGCAATGCTCGGCCAATGAGATGACGCGTTAGTGTCCGACGGCTGGTGCCTCGGTGGAAAGACGTTTGACATCGATAAATGCGTGAGAGTGCTCGCGAGGTGCGGAGCCAGGCCGTCGTGCGTTCCTTGTGTCCGTTCGTTCGTTTGTTCGTTCGTTCGTTCGTTCGTTAAATAGTTCGTTGGTTGTTTCTTGTTTTTTTATTATTATTTTATTTAATTATTAATTTTAAAATAACGCGTTTAAAACGTGAATATAGGTTTTATTTCTTTAATAAGTGTTTGTTGGTTACAATCGTCGTTTTAATTCCCCGTATAACGTTAGTTAGTTATACTACCGTCTCGCGTTTCCCCTCTGTGCGTGCGAGCGTGTTTTGTTTTTTTTTTTTTTGTTTTCTTTAGTGTGAATCGGGAAAGTGATCGCGAGCTTTACGACGAGAAACAAAAAAAAAAAACAAATGAAAAACAAAAGATAATAAATAAATAAATGAAAAACAACAACTACTGAAACTACAACAACAGCAACAGCAACAAGAACAAGACAAGAAAAATTAAATATAAATAAGTATAAAACGAATCGAGAAACGGAGAGATAAAAAGAGATATTTAAAGAATATAAGAATTATAGGATTATGATATAAATAAATAAACAAATAAATAAGTAAATAAATATATAAATGAAGAAATGAAGTAATAAATAAGACAAAAAGAAGGAAAACGTTACTCTGTCAATGTGTGGTTAAAGGAATCAAATAAAAAAAAAAAGTCGTAAATCCGTAAACTGATTCCCTGTAAGAAACGAGAAAACGACCGAATCACGGAAGTAAGTGCGCGAGTAAGACAAAAGACTATAAAAAAGTAGCGACTGGATTGTAAAAAGAAGAAAAGAAAATAAGGAGAAAAAATAAAAACAAAAGAATAAAATAAATTGTTAACGTGTTCAAAAGAGAGATAAAGTAAAGGAGAGAGAGAGACTACAAGGACGCTTCGATAAGGATCTCTGCGAAATCACGAAGCTAAATCACGGGAAATATGAGCATTGCTGCCCTTCTGGAGGCTGCCGAATACATTGAACGAAGAGAAAGGGGTACGTGCTTTTGTTTCGTCGCGTGTGCATCGTCTCACTCTCTATAAAGTCGTAATAATTTTGCTATTAAGGTTCATCTAGAGTTTGTTCGTTTATTCGTTGGTTGGTTTGTTGGTCGTAACCGACCTAGAAAACATGGAGTTTCCGTCCGTGCGTCGCGGTCGTTCGTAGAGTTGAGTAAAGTAAAGTAAAGTACGGGCGTTGGAGTTGAGTTTTCTAAACACAGTGTGACGTGTGCCAGAGTGACAGCCGACTGCCCTGTCGAGCGCCGTACCGATCTCGTTTCACACTACGCTCATATATACGATTGACATACGTATGCACGTAGATAATATATGTATACACAAGTGAATACATACGAAATTCATGGTAGTCGTGCATCGACGCATTAATTCTGACATGTACACACGGCATCGTTATATGTATCCCCATGCCGCGCTTTATAACTGAGGCGTTATTAAATGTGTGAGTGCCACATAGCGTTGCGTGCGTTACGACGCGTTGCTTTTTCAACCTCCCTATCTATACCTACCTCCCTGCAGCAGCAGCTCACTCACTCCCAAGTGCGTGTATGTTCCCTCGCCTGTTTATATATCTCTACGCGCGGGTTCCCTGCCGCGGGCCGCGAGCATGTGAGGAGTAAAGAATCTCACCACCCCAACAACAACGACTACACGACTAGTGAAACCTGATGTGACGTGTAGATACACGCGCATACATACACACACGTGTACATATTTATACGAACTGCACGAGAAGCCGTGGCGTCCCTGCGTTATAATCGAATCCATGCTACGGGTATCGTTCCCTCGTTTATAAATACATTTATAACTCCGCCATCTCAATATATGTATATACATATACATACATGTGTTCGATTGAAAAAAAAAACATTTATTTATTTATTTATTTATCTACTCATTCCTTCTTCTTGATCGGGTTTAATATTCGGCCCTTTATTCTATTAATGATATAATATTTTCTAGATAGATACCTATACGTAGTTTGTTAGATTTGAGGATTTTTTTGTTTCCTCGACGAATCCGATACCTATACATACATATATGTATGTATTACACGATGTTATTAATCATTTTATGTACATAGGTATAGTATAATATCTATGTATAATTTTCTGCGTATAACTTGCGATGTATGCGGTACGGTGTATGGAATTCTGGCACCTGGCCGCAAAATGCTCTTACATAAGAAAGTAATTCAAGTCTTCTCTCTCTTTCTCTCTCTCGTTTTTTTTCTGTATATATATCCTCTACATGCCTCTACTCTTTGTAAGAAACAACGTGAGAATTCGTAAGAAAAACAAATACATATAATAAACGAACGTGTAGATCCTGCAGGGCAGTCTCCTGTATTTATTTATTTATTTTTTTCTCTTCAACTTCCAGCAAACTCGCTGCAGGTGCACTTATGCTCGCATATCATCATAATCATCATCGTTCTTATTATTATCGAATTGTTACACGGCGATTCTTATTCTTATTAATCTTATTATTATTATTTTTTATTACTTTGCATCTCTATTCTATATAATTAACAATATGTCTCATTCGTACGTGATCACCAGCACGTAGATAGCTGCGTGAGTATACACGTTTTTCGCGTGTATGTGTATGTATGCATATAACTTGTAATCCCCGCACTTGCGACGCTTATACATTAAACACACTACACACACGCAAAACATAAACGTATATGCATATGCATATGTACACATATAGGTATATATGTAGAATGAACAATGTATGCCTCGACACATCGACTTTCCTCCTCCGTCTCGCTCCCCATCCTCCCCTCCTAGCCTACCCTACTCTCCAGTCTCCCCTTTCCCGCCTTTTTCCTCGCCTCGCGTGCGCTCGACGCCCTCCGTTGGCTCCCTCCTTCCCTCCCCCTTCTTTTCCCTCTCGGTGAGCCCGAGCAGCTGACTCTATTCGAGCGAATTCAACCTTGGATATTTATTATTTTTATCATTCCTCGACGAAGTTTAGATCTGGTGCAACGGGGTGCCGCAGGGGGGAGGAGGAGGGGGTCGTTTGTTCGTTCGTTCGTTAGTTGGTTGATTAATTCCGTTATAACCTCGTTACCTTGTATGTATACGTATATGTGCACGGTGCAAGCATGTAGATATACCCACATGTAGCAGCAAGTGAGGTTAAATTTTTTGCAATACCAATACCTATAACTTGTACGATAATATTCTTCGTAATATTTTGTAATATTGGTATTTATATACGTTTATTATTATTATTATGATGATGATGATGATGATGATGATGATGACGGTGATGATGATGATGATGATGGTAATGATGATGATGCATAGAGCGATCGTTATGACTATACAAGTATACTATACGACGTTCACAATGATGATGATATTTATAATAATGAGAATTCCAACTTATAGTAGAAATAGAGATAATATTAATCGGTTTTTCAGAATTTCCCCGAAGCTTGTAGATATAATCAGGGTTTTCTTAAAATAATTAATCATCTGCATGACGTTGATTTTCGTGTGTCTCTAATCGAATGGACATTAAATATATTTTTCTTTGTTCTGTTTCAAGTGTCTTTATATTTAAAAATTGACGAATTTTGTAAAAAAACAAGAAAACTTCTGTCAAAAAACGATAAGACAATAAGAAACGAAGCAAAAAAAAAAACTAGGCAAATGCCTTTTCTTAAATTGCGATGGCGGTTGATTTAGTTGATTGTTAGTTTATGTATTTCGTATTCGGGGAAAAGAAAGAAAAAAATAAAATACAGAAAAAGAGAGCGTAACACTTTTTACTCTAATTATAACGTCAAGAAAGTTTGAAAATAAAGAGAGAGAAAAAGTAAACAAAGAATTGCTTTGCGTTATGTATATTATACCGGAAACGAGCGTCGTCAAAATTGTCACGCATTTATTATACAAATAATATTTGTTATATTCCCGTGGTTTTTTGTTTGACGTTACATTAGACATTACATGTTTATCATTTAACAGACTCGTCTGAATCATCGTACATCGAATGTCAACTTCTTCTCCTCTCCTCTTCATTCTTCTTCTTTGTCTTCTTCTTCCTTTTCCTCTCCTCCTCCTCCTCCTCCTCCTCGATTTTCCCTTCGCGCCCCGCCTTATAACCAACCTCCGGTGTTTGCCAGCTCACAAATATAACGGGACTAGCGTAAAAGCATTGGGTCACATGGCGTAGAAGCGTCTTGGCGATACGGACCGATGCTCGCCGCGCGAGCTCGCGTGCGTCTGTTTCTCGTATAATACCTGCGCTGTACTAAACATCGAACGAGCGTTCTGCTGCCCGTTCGACGGTGTATACTCGACCTGCTTTTTTTCTTTTCTCTTTTTACTTTTAGATATTCCTTTTATTATTTTATCCATTGCTTCATTTATTCATTCTTTTCATATTGTCCCGTTTTGCAGTCCCCTTTCCTCCTAGAGCTTCATGTATACCAACTCTTACTGCTATAATAATTTTATTATTATACGAACGTCAATTTCCAACTATTATTATTTCATTAATTTTTCATTATTTCGATTTCCGATCTCTTCTTCATTTTTCTCAATAATTTTTTCAATTATTAACACACTATTCATGGTATGAAGCTAATAATTTTATGGACTAATATGTATATGCGGTAATAATTACGACACAACCTATTCAGCCACACGTCTGTATAAATTATTCGTTATTATACTTAGTTTCGGGAAAACATATCCGGCAATATTTCCGCAAGCGCGCGAAACGGGGGAATTGTAAAATATGATTGTAAAAAATTATTATTGGTATAATAACATATAAACATGGAATTGAAAATAATTATAATTTATAATGTCTTGGGGTTTTCGGGGATAAGAATCGCCTCCGTTATACATCGCATATCTTTTAGATTCTACAAGCTTACTTTATACGTATGAAACATTAACGTGTAGAAAGCATAAATAAACGCATGAAAACATTTTCTCTTTTTATTCTTTTTCTTTTTTTTTCTTTCGAAGATGCGATGAATAAAACGCGAAATAAAAACGCAAAAATTTATACGGAAATCGTGAAATTCCGGGATTTTTTTTATTTTTTTCATTTTTTTGTTAGCCCATTTTTCTTTTTCGTCCGCGGGGAATTAGTAACAGAAATTCAACTGCAGAGTTCAGTCACCGCAGGGATAAGTATAATAAGCAAGCGCGTGTCTTGACTGAATATCATCATCTTTACATACATACATACATATATACATATATATATATATATATATATATATATATATATATATATATATATATATATATATATGTGTGTGTATATGTGTGTGTGTACGTATACGTATACATATTATACAGAGAAGTTCGCTTTGTACTGTTGCAGAGGCTGAACATGGCTACGCATCGACAATGCCGATACCAGACGACATTCGGACCGTTGTCAAGAGGACCAAGACAAAAAAATCCCAGGGCAGCAGGTTAGTTCGTTCATTCGTTGACTAAATTCGCCTCTGCCTCCTTTATTATACCTATATACATACGATGTATACCTATGTAATCCGTTCTCCCATTATTCACATTGATTATTCATTTATTTCCTTTTCCTACACACACACACACACACACACACACATGTATGTATGTACTGTATTACCTATAAGCTTTATTAAAAAGGTTGACGCGTCTCATTTGTCCACACAGTGCGCCACGTGTTTAAAGAGTTTTTTTTTTTCCTTTTCATTGTTATTTTGTTTTTTCTATCGGTCACGGTATAACATGACATCGAACAAATAGTCGCAAAAAGGAGTAGTTAGTGTAAACCAACACTGTTTTTTTGTTTTTCTTTTTTTTTTTCGTTCTTCTTTCTATACAACTATAATTTTGGTCTTTGATTAAGAAAAATTTGGAAAATACATACAATAATTAATATTTGAATATATGTATAATAATGTATAATTTTTTGTCAACTCGTATAATTCGTCACAGCCGTTATACAGCCATGCAGTAGCTAATCTCATTAAAGATCGAGAATTTTTTAGTCTCAAGAAAAATTACCATCATTAATAGATTAAAAAAAAAAAAAAACATACGCATACCTATACATGAATAAAATATTTTTATTATTGAAACTGAGTTCGGAATGACGAAATCGAAAGTGACTAGCTTTTTCTTTTCCTTTTTTTTTTTCTTATTTTGTTTCATATCGTTGCAAAATAAATTACCTCGTTTAAAGAGGTTTTTTTTTTTTAAATTAAAAAAAAAGTATATATATATATGTATGTATATATATATATGTATATATATATATATATATATATATATATATATATATATATATATATATATATATATATATATATATATATATATATATATATATATATATATATATATATATATATATATATATATATATTTATTTCTCGGCCGCGTGTCTTGTCTTCCAGCTGACGTATCGACTGTCACTTTAACGAGCGACGCGCGCGTTCTGTGCAGCAGTACATACGCGACAGATGTTTCCTCCTCTTGTTCCTTATCCTTCTCCTTCTTCTCATTTTCATTCTTTTTTTTTTTTGATTAAAGCTTGAGTACCAGACTTATGATATTTTATAATTAATTATAACAATTTTTGTTTTTATATCTATTATTTTTATCTTTCATTACAGAACGACTCATAACGAGCTGGAAAAAAATAGGTAAGTTATATTATATATGTAGACTATAGACTATACTGTACATACTTATAATGTATAGCTGTAATATTTGTGTCGAATTTTTTTTCTTCTTTTTTTGTCTTCTTCTTCCAGGTTATTAATATATACCGTGAGGACCAGTTGAAATCATATGATCGTGGCGCGCAGGCGCCGAATAATAGGAATTTTATAGGGATAGCCAACTCGTCACGCTAGAAAATTCCTAGGTTATGTCGAGTACAACAATATAAGCAATCAACAACAACTCCAGGGAGATTTTCAGCTATAGTTGGTTATCCTCATAAAATTCGTATTATTCGGCGTCTGCGCGTCACGACCGTATGATTCCACTTGGTCCTCACGGTATATGTATTTCGTATATGAATAATTCTTAGCATTTTTCTTATCTATTTACCTATACAGTAGTAATAGCCTAAGTGACTAATGGAAAAAAAAACAACTTAATAATTAACTTTTCAATATTCTCATTTTCGATTTATATTAATAAAATACGTAAAGAATGTATAAGCCGGGCATGTTTATATATGATATATTTTTCTTCTTATTTTTTTATTGCTTTTACGATAGCCAGAGTCGTTTTGCTGAAGTTGAGGTTTCAAAAAGGCGTGAAATAAGAAAGGAGGTGTATAATAAGCACGCCGAGTGAGGCAGGGGGGGGGGGGGGGGGGGTGTTAAAGTATATGCGATAAATTTCAACGCGCGGTTTCGTAAACATCGCTGTTATATTTTTCTATACAACGAAACGCAACGCGCGAAGCAAGAAAAGAATATACCTACACGATGTGAATACAACGGAGGACGCAGCTTATATAGCCCGCTGCAAAGTTACGCGTTTTCAACTTTCGCATTTCTCACGTGCGCTCCTCAGCAAGGACCATTGGCATTTGCTTCTTGGCATTTAGCATTCGTATTCAGAATTCAGCATTCAGCATTCAAGATTCAACATTCAGAATTCGGCATAATTGGCATTGATTAACCTCTTCAGGATTTGTGGGACAAAATTTGACCTCATACCTACTCAATCGTTGCATACATATCTGTACTGTATATAATATATTTATACAACACATTTAGACAGGAATAAATAAAAACATTAATATATATGTATGATATGTAATCCAGAGCTGTGTGCTACTTATCCCTATAAATCTATTCATAATTATTCGGGATCCCAAATAATTCGAATAATTCACGTAATTACCAATTTTTATTTTTTTTTATCTTTGTATTTCTCTGCTTTTTTCTCTCGAACTTTTCTTTAAATTTAATTATTTATTTCACCTCGTGAATTTTTAACATTTATTAGTCCGGAAATACCGAGAAAATTAAACACAACGAGGTTTGTAGTTTAGTATAAAAGCAATAAAAAAAAAATATAAATTGTGATTTGAAGTTTTTAGTTTTATTGTTATTTTTGTCTAATTTAATTGTATCCGTAAAATGTAATTCAAAGTTAGAATTGAACACCCTGTATACAAGGTAATAGAGAAATAGAGGTATATGGCGCAAAGCGAGGGCCATTGCGTAAGAACAAAGCCAAGGCAAACTCGCGGTGGGTTTTCGGTGTTATTCGTTCGTCATCGGCTCCGCTCGGCTTCGACTATTTTAGTATTTTCGACGCTGCAGAGCTGGAGGCGCGAATATAACAGGCGAAAGAACTTTCATGTCCTCTCGCTCCCCGCCCAACTTCAACTTCTTGTATATCTACGAACGGTGATAGCTGTTTCAGACCGATTTATTCGTGCGGGAAATTCAGCGGCGTCAAGCGACACGGATTTTCGTCAGCTTTATGTCTAAAGCTACGCGAACTATCATTCAAGCAGTTTTGTTTTTTATTTTTTTTTTGGACGACGGATTTTCAGACACGTTTTACGCTGCATGATAATGACATGATGATATCGACAGTAAGAAACGTGAAAAATATAAATAAATAAAAATATTAGAAACGAATAAGAAGACTGAATTTTTAATTTTCAAATATAATCGCGTGAACCTATCACGACGATGTTATAATAAATATACTATATATACATATACCGTCTGGTTTACGACGCGTTCATTCTTACTTCTTTCCGAGTAGAGTAGGTATAACGAAATTTAAGATATTATACTTTCGCCTACGCTATACAGCAGCTTCTCCTCGCCGCGTGCTCGGGGAAAATTTCATTGCTTGCTGCCATCAGTTATACATATACATATACCTATAATACCAACTCTATATAGGTATAATACATCCACCTCCGTTTCCACCTCTATACCGTCCGTCTCTCGAGGATTATGCGGGAGGAGCGTTCGGTATTAGGGGAGAGGAGGTCGCGCTTTGTCAAAACATTCGAGAAACTTTTCTTACGATTATTATTATACAATAATCGTCTTTTTTTCTTCTGTTTTTTTTTTTTCTTTACTTTTTTTTTTCATTTCCGTAATTACGCGATTCGAAGTGTCTTGACGTTTTAATAAATATTATATAAAAATTGATATCCCGTTCTATTGAAACGTGAAGTCATGTTGAAAAATTGAATCCCTCCACCCCCCTTTTTTTCACTTTATAATTGCAGTGTTATCCTTTTTCTTTATGTTCTTCTTCTTTTTTTTTCTTTCAATTATTGTTCCGGAAACACGATTATTTCTATTTTTTTTTTTTTTTTTTCAAAATTCAAGCCGCGACGGTTTCGTACAGCTCCGTTATTATACTTCGCCATCCTACTTATTCTGGCTCCATGTCGCGTAAAACAGTGAGAGAGCGAAGCAACGGCAACGGCAACAGCAGTAACGCAGCAGCAGCAGCGGCAGCAACCGCGGAGATAATAATAGGCAGAGTCAATCTCCTCTCGTTACCCCAATCTAGTACGTAATTTTATATTAACATCACGTATATAATACGCTTCTTTAACTACATATATTATGTACGCATCTGTATATGTATATGTATGTATGTATGTATGTATGTATGTATATTCACCTATAGGGTGTTCGGTTCAAATATAATGCCGATAACAAATTAAGAAATAAATTTTTTGCTCGTGAAAAACAAAAGGAGAAAAAAAAATTGATATTTTATTCTTGAAATGAAACGTTAATAACAGATGAAAAAAATTAATTAAATCTAAATAATGAACCAAAATATAAAAATATTTTATTTTATTTATTTTTTGTTTTCTTATCGAACTGTTTTCGATAACGATCTACCGATGCTTATATTTTATTGTAGATAGGTATTAAAGTAGGTACATACATACATACGTACATATGTGATAGAAAGTTGCGTGCGTTGGATTTAGGGACGTACGTTTTCTGCATGTTTGTGCGTCGCGTTGAATCTATAGGCGGGCGGGTGAGAGGGTGGTGTATAGTCCCACTACCTGGCCAGTATTGAAAAACACGTTAAAAATAAACGTTCGGTATACTTTTATATATATATACGTAATGGGTTCTATACATATATCTATACATGTGTGTTGTACACATCGATCACACACACACACACACACGTATACAAGATATATATATATATATATATATATATATATATATATATATATATATATATATATATATATATATATATATATATAAATGTGTGAATTTTCATGCGATATACCCGTAGTGGTTTAGGATACGTGGTGAATCGAAGTGGGGCGGTGTGTGTGGGGTAGGGGGGGTCGGAGGGGGGGGGGGTTGTTGTTATGGGCAGGCAGCAGAAAACGTGGCTTGGCAGCAGCTAGTTTGCTGTTTAGTTGCTGCTACTGCTTGCTTACTTACTGCTGCTAGCGCTATACCTATATATATATAGTACATACATATGCCTACATATATGTATATGTAGGTAATGCGACAGAATCGCGTCAATTCTCGTCGTTCTCATACTATTCATATGCTATGAATCCTCGTTTCTATCTATTTATCTATCTATTTATCAATTTTCGTTTATTCTTATATATATATACCTATACGTATAGGTATAATATACATTCATTTATATCTATCTAAGTCTTTATAGTGGTAAGTTAATATTTATAGATCTCGTTGTCGTTGTCGTTGTCATTTCTTTATTCTATATATATATATATATATATATATATATATATATATATATATATATATATATATATATATATATATATATATATATATATATTCGACTGAATCTCGGAACGATTGTTTCTTTAGGTATGTATACCATCCATGGGACAATACTGTAGTATTTTTTTGGGTACATATTTCTACAATCTGGATACTTGGAACAGTTCCTCCCGAAACGATCGACGTATTTTCTTCGTCTTCATCTTCTGTGTGACATACATAATATTTATAACATTGACAAGTCTCGCACGGCCATTATATCTTATGAATTTATTTTTATTATTTATATATATATATATATATATGACTCGAGTTTTGATTTTATGTAGGTATACATATATATGTATTTTTAAGCAGACAATTATTTTCTCTTATCTTTCGCTTCCTGTTTATCAGCCATTCATACTTCCGCCCGATATATCTATAATGTATAAGTGACAACAAACAAAACACAACAACAACAAAGATCAGAAGGAGCAGTAACACAACGCCACCGCAAGAACCCCAGCTGCAGAATCTCTTAGATAATATACATAACATTTTTATTTTATAAAAACACTCATTCTTATTCTTTATTATATTTTAGATAGTAGGTACACATAAATATATATATATATATACACACACACACACACACACACGCACACACACACACACATGTATATATGTATATACCTTGCCTCTATATACGCTTAATCTATATCATCTCCGCTTATCGCGGTCGAGATTTTAGTTACCACTGGCGCGGTGCGGCGCGACGTACGATACTTCTACCTATTATACTGTATATGTACATAGCGAGTTGGACACAGCGCGGCGTGGCACGGTGTAGTCCAACAAACTCGCTGCTGCAGCAGCAGCAGCAGCATGGGGTACATAGCTGGGATCGTAGTCACGTAAACGCGGAAAGTCCGACCGTAAAGATGCACGCGCGATAACCCCCTTAGCTCGTAGCTTCCCTCTTCTCGCAAAAGAACGAAAACAAAAAAAAAAAAAATAATAAAAGAAAGAGAAACAAAAGAAGAAAAAGGAACCTGAGGAATTCTTAAACCATCTTCTTATTTTCCATCTCGTACCTATTTATATTTTATCGACAATTCTACATAATATATCTGTATACATATATGTATACAGTTTGTATATTTCACGTTTACCTATAACAGCTATACCAGCTATAACATGCGATTGCAAATGTTGTTTGTTTGTTTAAATCTGCAGGTGAATACATAGTTAATTCCTATACAACGTCGTGTGTATCGTTATGACACGTATACATATTTAGGTAGGTATGAATGTATGTATTAGTATATGTATATGTATTAGTATTATTAGTTGAGAACCTGCATCCGTCCGGTTTATGTGGCCAAACGTATAACGTATAGGCTTATAGCTACCGTGTTACGCCTTCGAAATATTATTATACCCACATCATACCTATATCTACCTATAATCTATACCTATTTTACTATATACTATCTATACCTTTCGCGAATGCGAATTTATTGACCGACCGAAAATAAGTTTCACGCTGATTTATTAACGCTGCGATAAATACGGGGGCAAGACTTGTTCCGATCTTCCTCTCCGCACTCTCAGTTCTCTTTCTCTATCTCGCTCTAATATCTATTCTATTCTTTCATTTTTTTCTTTTTTCTCCTTTTTTTCTCCATTTATCTCTTTCTTTCTCTCTCTCTCTCTCTGTCGGGCGTTAATCGGTCAGAAGCCACGTGGAATATTTTAGAATGATTTTTGTTCAAGGTTCGAGATATAGGATACACTGATCATGTTTTCTGCACTTATTTAGGTATATATATATTCATATAGGTAGACACATATTATCTATACATACATACATACATGTTTGTTGCATTTTCATTTATATTATTTTCATTATACATATTTACTTATACTCATTTATATTTACCTATTATACCTATTGTGTATTTTTGAATAGAGTTATTCTTCAACACAAAATTGGCTTTATACATATTATATTATTCACGGTATATTTATAATATACCGATATTATGTATTGAGATTTACGACCTTAAACTCCCGGAGATTAGGTATATGTATGTATTTATGTACGTACTTATATGTATGATGTACATGCATACAATATACACACACATATACATACATATGACATAGTATACATAGGTATATATGTATATATATATATATATATATATATATATATATATACACATCTCCATAATACATATATTCCATACTTGGAACTTATTGCTAACGTCACTCGTCTGATCGGAGATATACATATACCAAGTGCGTTTACATCGTCTATATTTAATCTATAGACTATAGATTATAGTTTTTGTTTGTTTACTTTCTCTCTGGTATACTATATACCATATTATATTATACATATACCAGCTTATCTAAATATAAGACTACAGATTATGTATACCTATATTATTTATATTATTATTATTATTATTAATACGTAACATGTTCGATAATATTCAGCCTAGAACTTGCTTTCGAAAGATATCATTATATATTATATATTATTGTTGTTGTTGTTGTTTTTATTATCATTGAACCTATGCCGTTAAAAATATGAAAAGAAAAGCAATCTCGCTTATCTCATCGCTTCTTGAGTTCATACTCAACACATATACATTATACATATACATATACGTAAGGAAAAAAAAAAACAGAATATGGATATACATATATTATCTTCATTTAACCACTCGGTAGCAATCTTTGCTTGCTAGTTTAGTTCCCTGTCATCATCATCGTGATAATAACAATAATAATAATAATAATAATAATAATAATAATATTATAATATCCCATATCTATATGTGTATGAAAATAAAATAAAATAAAATAAAACACTCGAATCGCTGTAGTACCGTATTTTCACTTCCGTTGCGTCAACGATCATTGCAAGGGAACGTTAACCTCTCGCACACGCTGCGTGTGCAACGTTTTGAATTGATAAACATTTGTTTTTACTTATATGATGTGTATCATTTGTTTGAACTTGAAATAAAATAAAAAATAAATAAACATAAGAAATCAAAAGAAAAGAATAAAGTAAAAATATTACATATGATAATAATTAATGAAATAAATTGTTTGTACATTTTTTTGTCTTTTTTTTTTTAAATATTTTTTTTATATGTATATGCTTAAATACATATAATACGCTAAATACTAGCATTATACCGGTGTTGAAATCCGTTTGTTTTAACGATTTGAAACAACCTGCGCACCGCGGATAGTTGATTCGTCTTTGCGTTCACCGGCACGGGCACAAGTTTTCGGTGCGATGGTGGGTGTGACCTTGCGGCTAATTTCAAAGTGAAAGTAGCTATAACGTCCAATAATAATAGATATATGTATGTATATATGTATGTATGCCTGTGTGTAATGTAATGTACTGCCACAGCTCCCTCCTTATTACCAACGATCGTTGCACTCGGATGGATTCGGAAACATTCGTTAAAATCACTCCTCCTCGGTTGTTGTTCGACAAAAAGTCGATCTTTGAACTTTATATATTCCCCATTTTAATATATCCAATCGCTATTACAAGTTATTGACTTTCTTTTATTTGTTTAGTTATTTGTAAAAATAATATTAACAATAAGAATTGAAAAAACTCTAAAAACAAAAAGATAACAATTGTCATTTTCGAACGAACGACAAATACAAAAATAAAATAAAATGTCCAGAAAAAATAAATAAATAAATAATTAGAAAAACGGGACATACAATAACGATAAACAATATAACTAATCGTTAACTGTCTACGGTATAGCAAACTTTCTTGTATTTTTTATTTTCTTTCTTTTTCTGTTTTTCTTTTTTTTTTTCCATTTTATTGTGAAATAATTATATCTTATCGTTCGGAGTCACACTTTTCTGACACATCATATTGATGAGTAGGTCGACTTCGAAGGAGGCCAGCTAGGCCACGTACTGTCGCGTCAAAAATGAATATCTATGCTTACATTAATAGGTACACAACTTTTACCATTATTACCTATAATATCTATAACAGGCTTAAAATTTTAGTCTCGTGAAAACATTATCTTTCTTCATCTAGGATCCGTTCCTTTCTCTCTTTTTTTTCTTTTTCTTCGAATAATTATCAAACTAGTTGCAAGTACATAAGGTGCAAGCAAAGGGATGATGCAGACTCTTCTTCACATTCTTATCGCCAACGTTCTATATACATAACGTGTATAGGTATGTACAAGTATACGTATATATTATTTTCAGACATCGCAAATCGGAGTCGTTGTTTCTTATATTTACATATAGGGAGAAAAAGGGAATCTGTTTTTCGGAGTCACCGTGTATGAGGCTTACTTCTACGAGAGAGAAAGAGAGAGAGTTTGGAGTAGAGTTCTCTGCTCCATACATACTCAGTATAATCTGCCCTTGGCCAGTTGAACCCGCGACCACCCCGAGCGCGTATATTTAGAACCCGTTGCTCGCAGCAGGGAGACCAAGAACCCAACCCGACCCTTCAAGGTCCTTCAAGGCTATTCAAGGCCCTGTTTTCTGCTGCAACGCCCGTGCATCAAGTATTTTTATTTTTTTATTTTTTTCTATTTTCTTTCATCCCTCTTCTCCTTCGATAGGTAGCTGATCATACGGTTGCCACTGCTGTTTCGTTTTCTATTTCTCATAAATACATCGAGACTTTGATTTTAGTCTTTTTGTTTCTGTTCTTTTTATTTCTTCATATTTTTTTAAACTTTTTTTCTCAAATCATTTGATAAAAGAAGCGACATTTTTTTCTTTTATGTCTCGTCATTACAGATTATTTTACGATATGTTACATAAAATTCTGATGTGTTTTACCAACTGTAACCCGATTTTTTTTTGAAATTATTTTATTCCCCTAAAAAATTCTTTTTTTCACTTTTTGTTGTTTTTTCTCACCGCGAAATACCTGCGGATCGTATATCACCTTTCCGCGACACCTATGTATAACCGAAATTAACATAATCGTAGGCTCTGGGGCGCCACCGCGACGGTGAAAGGGTAGACGTCGACGTTTTATACAGTGGATATGTATACGTGACCCACTCAAATATCTCTTTTTACCGTTCAAATTGAAACTCGCTTGTAAACAACTGGTATTATTTTTTTTATTCATTTATTTATTTATATTTACAACTTCTTTTCTTAACTTGCAATACACAGCGTAATATACTTAATCGCCGGGGAATTATTATTTGTTAAAAAATTATTCAGGTATACATATATATTTTATATAACTACTACTTATTTATTCAAAATTTACCATATCTGAAACAATTTCATTTAATATATGTAGACATATACAGATGTAGATATAGATGTTTACTATAACATATAAATATATACTATTAGATAAAAATATCACATTGATTTTTATATACATACCTTATATTTACCTACCTATACGTTACATACAACATACCCACCATGTATTATTCTTGCTTCGATCGAGTTGAGAACCACGGACACGCGTGGCCTGGTGTAGCCAGCATGGCGGCCTCAGAGAGTGGTGGCCGCGTCTCTATGACTACACGGGGTGTCTCAGAAATACGTAGTTAATTTAATTATTGTGAGATATTATTCGAGAAAAATAATTCACGTATATTCTATAATATTGGAAATAAAGAAAAGGTAATAATGAAAAAGATTAAAAGAAAAAAAAAAAAAAACAATATTAACAAATCGAACAAAAACTAAACGAAACGAATCTCAAGCTATAATGTTTCAATTTTCATTTTTTTATTCATATTTTTTGTTTTCTGTATGAAAAGATCTTCAACGTAATATATGTATACAAATCTATAATAATTAAAAAATAATTGACGTGCAAAATGGGAGCTAATGTGATACATGTAATACCCATTCCTTCTTATCGTAGGTACTGTGTGAAATCAAATCGCGGTAACTCACGATGTAATGTATGTGTTAATTAAAATATTTCCGCTTCGATATACATTTTATAAACGTGATGTCGTCTTCCATCTTAAGAAAATCGTGTGGAGTTACGTATTGTCCCCCTCTATCAGGAACAAAAATAGTGAGTAGAATCCCGTCTGTCCGTTTCGTAAAACAAAAAATAAATAAATTTAAAAAAAAATCGAGAAATTACCCTGAAACCAGTCCTATGAACTTTTCTCCCATGACGCCATATTTTTTTTCGGAAAAAGCAAAAGAAATAAAGAATATTCTTTATTTAATCGTTCAAATCCGATCAGCAGTTACAAAATTATGATTTTCATGAAATTGAGAATTCAATAATCATTATCTCAAGAACCAACAATAGTGGGGGGATGAGATTTTGGTAAAATATCATGGATATATTCTTCTTCAAAATACCCATACTGAATAATTTTTTGGAAAAAAAAAAAAAAAAGAAAATGGGGTGGCTGAGTTGACATGGAATGTCCCATATACATGTATAGGTTGGATATTTGACGTAGTACGTTAAAGAATAATATATATATATATATATATATATATATATATATATATATATATATATATATATATATATATATATATATATATATATATATATATGTATGTATGCATGTGTGTATATTGACGTAAACGTCGTCGTCGTCGTCGTCGTATACACGCTCCGTTTACGGAGCGAACGCAGCCACGCGTGACTCGTTCGTTCGTTCGTTCGTTCGTTTGGTCGGCAACGAACGCGTATAAATGATGAGGAGGTGAAGGAGGAGTAGAGCTTGAGGGTCTTACACAGAGTAAATAGAACGCAAGAGTAGCTATATAGGTATATTAGTAATGTATAGTTACATTACGGGGGATAAATGCATGGATCTATGTACACACACACACACATACATACATACATTACATATATTCTATGTAGGTACATACGTATATATGAATGGAGAACCAACCGCCGAGTTGAGTTGCGTCGCGTCCGTCTGTCTGTCTCTCTGTTCGTGACACCTGTTTGCTGTCAGAGCAAAACGTGTAATTCCTTAGACGATTTCCTCGAAACGTAATATATATACCTATACTGACGAGTTTAAGAATAAAGAAAGAGAAAGGGAAAGGGCGAGGGGGGGAGGGGGGAGTTCGATGACATTTATGTTTGCGAAAAGGTTGCGAGCACCGGATATTATACGAACCCTTTTGCCTATGAATGTTATTATATAGGTATATACCTATAAACATATATATATATACATATATATACATATACACATATATTTATATATATTACATATAGCCACATCGTTTTATGATTAAAAATATTTTTACCTTTTATTTAAATATATCCATGATATTTATTTATTTATTTATTTATTTATTTACTTATCCATCTATTTTATTTTATGTTTTTCTAATTTATAATACATTACGCTGCACATATACGTCTATATATTGATATTATAGGTAATAATAATAACGATAATGATAATGATAATGATAATAATAATAATAATCATTATCATATAATAGACAAGCAATCTGTAGTCGTATTATTGAGGAATATTTTCTATCCCTGTAAATATACATATACATGTATATTGCGGCATAAAATTCGCGGCTGGAATTTTAATTAATTGCACTAATAACGTCGCGCTATAAACACGTACAACGCATTTTACCTACCGTTTCGAAACGCATTTCCATTCATTTCCTATTTCTGTTTATGCTGTGCAGCGCATGTGTTAGAATGTTTTTTTATTAATCGTACATACACACATATATGTATGTATGCACCTGTATAATATCGAGCTACCTGCAGTCCTATTTTTATTAGGTTCGCGTGAATATGAGCGTTTACACAGTCAATTATATATATATATATATATACATATATATCTATATGTATATAATAAATTGTATACTAATACATTATACTCATATACAGGTGCATTATACACACAGAGATAATATTTTATATAGAAAATTTTCTTTCACTACAATATTTTCCAATAACTTTTCTCCAATTAATAAACTTCTGATTCTCTTCTTCGTTATATCGCTATTACGTTTTTCTTGAAACTTTTCAGATATACCTATAGACGTATATGTGATAACTTTCATTTTTATTATCTATATATTTATTTATTTACGTATGTATGTATATATACGTACCTACATATACATACATACGAACATGTACGTAGATTGTTTTTCGTTTAAGTGCGGAGGCGAAATTCAGAGGCCTACAGTTTGAGATGGCCGTGAGCCAGCAGCTGACGTGAACTTTTTTAAAGAAAAAAGAAAGGGAAAGAAAAGAAAAAAAAAAAAAAGGAAAACATACAAAAACAAAAAAGATATTCGATGAATAATAACAAATTGCGAGGTTGATAAACTCTTATCTTATATATTACACATACACGTATATGTATATCTACCCGCGGGGTCTCCGCGTGTATATTTGTACAGCGTGGCTTATCAATGAATTAAATCCAGCTGCAAAAAGAATAATAACGTGCGCGCGCCAGCGCCCGCGTTGCTCCGGCTAACTTATATATTCGGGCTGACTCGTGTTTCGTGCCAAAAACTCACCGCCTATCTACGTAATCCGTTAATTACGATTACGTAACTCGCTATACCGTACCGTACCGCATCGCATCGTACAGCAGAGCAGAGCAGAGCAGAGCAGAGCAGAGCAGAGCAGAGCACAGGACAGCGTTGCTGCTGTCCCGTCCCACACCTCCCTCTGCACGCTCTTGCGTAAGCCCGCGTAATTTTAAACCGAATGTTTCCCGATCAACAACGCACCGCGACGACGGCTCTCGCGTGGTTTTCTTTTCGTCTTATTATTTTTTAATTATTTTTTCTTTTCTCTTCTTATCGATTAATTTTCTGAGGCTTTAATAATAATAATAATAATAATAATAATAATAATAATAATAATAATAATAATAATAATAATAATAATAATAATAATAATAATAATAACAATAATGCGATAGTCGCTTTATTTAAAATTATAAAAAGATGCAAATATTCTTGAAAATTTAATGGATTAAATTTTTTTGAAATTGGGAATTTGTCAAGTATATACTTATAGTACTATAAAATTCTTTTCCAATATCGTCTATACATATATACCTACCTGTAGCTAATAAATATAATTTTATAGGAAAAGAGAAATAAAAATGGAAAATGAAAAGAAAAAAGAAAATCAAATTAATTACCGACCGGACTTCATCCATTTATATGTAACAAATGCCGTTAAACTGAACTGGCGCCAGACCCAGATGTTTCGTAATCTAATCGTCCAGCTGCTAATTCGTCCTTCGATGGCTTAAAATCGAGCTCAACGATTTCCATTTTCAACATCGGATTGCGGTTATAAGCATACCATATCAGATACCTCTCTCTGTATCCACGTCACGTAGGTATAGGCATAATAACTGTATATATATATATATATATATATATATATATATATATATATATATATATATATATATATATATATATACAATCTACATTATAAGTAGGGGAGAGCGGGGCAAAATGAGACAGAATATTGGGATGTATTGATGGGACAAAATGGGACGGCCAAAAATTATTGGAAAATTGTCTTTCCACGACAGAATTTCACGGAATCATTGAGAATATAAAGTTTTTGAAACAATTTTCAGTGTTTGAAGCAACATGGCGTTTAAATTCCGAAGTCTAGAGCTGGGCCAAATGGGACACTTGGAAATTATTCAAAATATGTAGTTTTTGACATTCGGTATACTTCAGAATTTTTTAAAATATTTGTTTCTTCAAAACTATCATTTAGAATCATAGGTATAGTTATAGCGGAATTTTTCGCTTATTGTTAGCTGTTTCGTTTTGCCTCGCTCTTCCCTACATATACATATGTTCATATGTATAAGAAATTAGTCCATAACATATATATATGTAATTATATGTATGTATAATTAATGTCAAAAATATTGTTCCAAATAACGAAAGAAAAAAATGCTGTCAAAATTTGAGTTTTTAATATTAATATTAAGAGGTGCCTCATCGCGGTTTCCTATTTCCCATCTGAATAACATGGGAAATGGTCTTGTGGAACTTTTCGATTTTTATATCTTGAAAATGAATCTAATTAAAAAGATTCTGCATGAGTACTGTTGTTCATAATTTTACGCTCTAAAAAAAAGGTCTCTTGGTCTTTTTCGATGAATCCAACTATTTCCAAGTTAGTCATGATTAATTACCATTGATAACCAATACGACAACTTGGAAATAGCTAGATTTATCGAAAAAGAAGAAGAGACCTTTTTTTTAGAGCGTTCAATTCACTACAAAAATATGTTCTGGTCTTATCAGTACACTGATGCGTTGACGAGTAATAAAAGTCGAAAGTTTAAAAAAAAAAATTCCCCATGTTATATAGATGAGAAATAGAAAATCGCGATGAGGCATCTCTTAATATTAATATTAAGATCTCAAACTTTGACAGCATTTTGTTTTTTCGTCATTTGAAACAACACTTTTTGACCTACTCTTTGAAAATGAAAAATATTCGATTTTTTTTCGAAGCGATATAATGTATATATATGCATATATGGGTATTATAATTTAAATCATAGTATATACGTCTGTACTTACTATTCAAAGCCAGACGTAGGTATATAAATAAAGATATTGATCTTATCGAAAATTTAGAAATCAAGCGGTTTACGCGGTAATCGAAGTTGATGTTTTACAAACTCTAAATAATACGACGTAATGAATATGAAATACTAAATTCCACCCACGGGAAGTAACTTGCAAGATTTTAAGTATCAGCAGAGGAATTTGTGAAATCGAAAGTTACAGATGCTGCTGCTGTTACTGCAGGGAGTCAGGCAGGCAGGCAGGCAGCCAGCCAGCCAGCGATCAGTCAGGCGCATCATAGGCAGCCAGTGATCGTCATCTATTTGTGGCTTTATACCTACTAGTACGTTACTCGTTGCTTGCTTGTTTGCTTGCTCTTCACTCGAGAATATGTATATACATATACCTATATGTATACATATGATGTATATAGTATACAAGAGTACGGGGCGCGAGCGAACGGCGAAATCTATTCCTTGACTGACCGACCGCGTAAGCGGATTATCGAGGGATCGAGTACGTAGTCGATTCTAGCCAAATCTCTTAGCTCCCTGATATGCATGCATGCTTCTTTCCTTTCTCGCGATGCTTCCTCGCGTTCGTTTCGTATGTATCTACGTAACCGAGAGAGTTACACGCGTGCGCCGATCAGGCGTGTATACATACACATACATACCTACACCGCGACGCTATATATATACATATAAGTATAAGTATATGTACAGTACATGCTATGGAAATTTGCTACCGCGCACGGGGACAAAGGGGACAAAGCTTAGTTGCTATGGGTTTATGGTAGGTGTATTGTGTGTACATACTTATATGTATATCTACACACATATACATATATGTGTGTTTATGTAACGAGGGTCAGTTATAGTAGCACCTGTCATTTTTTATTTGTCGAACATTATACTTTACCCGTTTTCCTCTGTTTATTTGTTCGAGAGGAGTCGATTTGAAACGTAAAATAAAAATGTGAAATTTAAAAAAATTTTTACAGCAGTAAAGCTTCCACACTTTGAATATCTGCTATTTATTATTATTATTATTCCCCGTGCACCCAGTTTTTCGCCTTGTTCACTATTTTGCGATTTTTCAAAACGCAACGCGCTCAGACCGCGCGGGAATAAAGAAAAGAGAGCCGAGAGGCCATTTCAAATGCATTGAATTTTTAAGCGCTTTCCTTTGTGTACGTCGACCGCCGGAGAGCGGACCTCTTCTCTTCTCTTCTCTTCTCTTCTCTTCTCTACTCTACTCTACTCTTACAGCTCTTATCCTCTTCTTTCTCAGGCCTTTGCCCTTAAGCCAAGTGTACGATGTACACCGTTTTTGTTTCCTGCCTTTTCTCTTTCTCTTTCTCTTTCTCTTTCTCTTTCTCTTTCTTTCTCTCTCTATTTTTTTTTCTTTCCGCCCCCCCCCCCCCCCCCCCCCCCCCCTCCTTTTCTTCGTCAACTTTTTGACACTTTCATTTTATTTTTATCTTTATTTCTTTTTCTTATACTTTTTTGTTTTCTTTCTATTTTTTTTTTTTCTTTTCGTTTCTTTTACTTCGTCGTCGTCGGCGTAGTTTGACACGGACGTGCGTATGGGCTGCACATTATACCTGCAGGCGACGAAATATATACATAAATTTATTTCTTGCAGCAGAATCAATTTTACGCTCACGTTTACAGCGCGGGAATTAAATTCAATTTCACTACACATGTAGGGGAGAGGCAGGCAAAGCGGACCCACTAAGGAAGTAAGGTTCCAAATGGAGATTTGAATCGATAGATCTTTCAACTTTGGTCGAAAATCGATAGCCTAATTGATGACGAGTGTTGAACGCCCTTACTTCAAAGGTCCGAAAGTTCCGGGCAAAGTGGGCCCGCCGATAATTACTCGTACTTTTTCGAAATTCTCAAAAGTAGTAAATTTCTCTATTTACTTGCCTTATGAAAATACTCCGAACATCAAATCAAGTATATATTATAAGAACTAGGGGAGAGGCGAACAAAGTGGACAGTGGCCTCTGAAAATGTCTCGATCTTTGAAAAAAATAAAAAGACGTTATAAATGACCATATCTTCGAAATTTTTAGCTAAAAATAATAGCCTGACTGTTGACAGGCGTTGATATCCTTAGTTCATATGTCTGATATAAATTGCTCCTTTAAAATATTCTGGGGGCCCACTTTGCCGGCCTCTCCCCTAGTTTTTTTTAATATACATTTAATTTTATGTTTACAGATTCTAAGGCAAGTAAATAAAGAAATTTATCACTTTTTAGAACTTTGAAAAAATACGATAAATTTTGGGGGGGGGGGGGGGGGGGGGGGGGGGGCACTTTGCCCGATAGGGCCCGCTTTGCTTGCCTCTCCCCTATATACATTTTCACCGTACTTAATGTATATTTATCATCGAAATACATACTGTAATCAGGGGTGAGAGTGGCACAACAGGTACCTCGGCTGAATATGAAAATTATCAATGAATTGTCAAATTCAATTTTATATTGGAACTAAGTCTTAAAAAAAAAAAAAAAAACTTAAAACGGTGTCCGTTTTGCCCTCAATTTCTATTTTTCATCGAGACGTCCGTTTCGCCTCCCTCTCCCCTATATCTTATCTATGCATAAAAACAATAATATATATATATGTATAAGGTTAACGAATACGGAGAATAAAGAGATTAGAGAGACGCGTCCTTGCACAACGTGAATTTCAACGAAAGTTCTTTGAATCTTAATCGAAAACCGGACAAACTGGATATATATATCGGACTGCGAGTGTGGTATATATAGTAACGGTCGCGTCTATTTTTGACACTTTTTTTTATTCTCTTCCTTCTCATTCGAATCAACAAACTCGAATGATTATAGACCAACAATAACCGGCTTTGCCTATACATATATTCCGGCTTCTGCAGAACCACGTGTTCAACACGTGCATATAATAGTATATATTATATACATAGACGAAACCCGACCATCTTGAATCTCACATCCTTCACGCGGTAAAATTTATATACGGTATCTACTCTCTCTAATACTCTTCTAAACATATATATGAAAATTTTCAACAATTTTTTATAAAAAAGATATTTTTTTTTTTTTTTCAAAAAAATTTTGTTCTTTGTTGTAATTTCTTTTTGCTAATTCTTCAATGTTCTGAATATAAATTCTTATCTTTCTATATGTCTCTTTGATTTTATATCGCCTTTACAATAAGTCTGCAGATAATTGTCAATTTTTTTAGTATATCGCTATTGCGAGTATAATCTGTAAATTCAAATTATAGTCAAATTTCTACGTATTATAGATATAATAGATTAATTTTCGTATCGTTATTGCTAGATCCGTCAGCGATTAGTATAATGTACAGTCACATGTATATACCGTGAACCTTTATATTTGTAACCGTGAGCTAACGCCATCTATAAGGTAGGTAGGTATAGTCAGCTGTGTATAGAGACCGTGTAGTAGGTAGGATAGGTAGGTACTACCTACCTATATACGAAAGTGGGAACGAGCGGGGGAGCGTTCCTCTCCGCAGATCAATACCCCGGGTGCCAGCACCTCGTCGTGTTAGCTTGGATAACGTTGTTGGATAACCTGGATAACTCGGCACCCGGTTCTCTCTTTCGAAAGCAACCAAGAACTCCCTCCCTTACCCCACACGAACCCCCTTTCAAGGTCTATTTCTCCTTCTTCTTCTTCTTCTTCTCTAGGTTTACAAGTTTAGTCAGAGAATCGAGAAACGGGCTTTCCTTCATCTCCGTAACACTTCTTCTTTCTCTCTACTTCGTAGTAGGTACTTCGTACCTCGTGAGATGGATTACAGATAGATAGATAGATAAATCAGGCTAGATGGAGAGATATAACTTTCCCCATTTTTTGTATAAAAATGGGTTAAACTTTGGGGTGAAATGAGTGAATGGTTTTGGTAAAAATTTTGAAAAAAATGATTAGGTTAAAGATTAGATGACTGCACATTATAAACTTGGTATATATTATACGTATAGGTTAGGTTAGGTATATCTATATCTGGATACAGTTATAGTATAATAGCTTACGTATACGTACAGCTATATTATTATAAAGAATGTGTATTCGTTAAGCGTGAAGAATTTGTTTCAAATGAAAATGGCTACCTTTAATAAACGGACACGCGATCGTAAAGGCAACAGAGAAAGAGACAAAGAGAGAGAGAGAGAGAGAGAGAGCGAGGAAGGGAGGGAGGGATCCTGGGTGGAGGTTTATAAAGATGAATGTTTGCGAATGCGGTCGCTTCGTAAAATCGTAATTTTTACGACCCTCCGCGCTTCCTCCCTCTCCACACTTTCTTTCTTTCTTTCTATTTTGTTTCCCCACGTTCTTTTTACCACCCGCGTGGTTATATGATGGGACAAAGAAAAATAAATAAACATAATAAATAAATAAATAAATAAATAAATATATTGTATGTATATATAAATAAGGAAATATACAGAGAAAGAACGAAATACAAGGAATATCAACGTCCGTTATACACATGCAGAGTATAACGCCGTGTCTTTAGCTTATTATTCTCGGTTTATAGTCCAAATGTGACTATAAGTAGAAAAAGAGGAGAAGTGAAGAGAATAGAAAAGAAAAGAAAAGTCAAGAAAAGAAAAGAAAAGAAAAGAAGAGAAGTGAAGCGAAGCGAAGCTAAACTATAAGCAAGCAACGAAAGCACCACACTATATACAACCACAAGGAGATATCCACCAGCTGTGGTGCTCCTCCTCTGTCGTGTCGTGCGGCGTCAGGTATCACGTAATATTCAGGGTTTTCGTATTAGCGGTATCTCGCCGTATCACTCCCCGCAGACCCATTGCGGCTAGAACGGAAAGGAGGGAGGTTGATAGGTACGTACAGGGCGCGAAGGAACCCGATGAGGTCGACAGCTATTTTTCTTTTTCACCTGTAGCCCCATATTTTCTTTACGCTTAGCTGCCTTCCTTCAACCACACGCATGCCCTCAATCCTTCGTCATTGCTAGCTGCTATATACACCCACGCGTCTATATCTTATATACAATATATGTATACAGTAAAATTTACCTTTTACCTGCGACGACGAAGGCACACGGGGAATTCTTTCTTATTTTTTCTATTCTTATTTTTTTGTTCTTCTTTTCACTCTTATGACAAGTTCCGAAAGTTGAATATCAAAATTGAGCAATAAAGGTGGGAACTTTTCAAATGAACACCCTGTACGTATACAACTATTGGAAATTGAAGATAGCACGGTTATGCATGTGCACATACCTGTAGATTATACCTACTGGCCTTGGTTATTTGATATACATACTCGCAATTATCACGTTGCTAACACGCCGTCCATTCTTCATCATCTTATTTTTATTTTTATTTTTATTTTTATTTTTCTTCTTACTCTTCTTCTTCTTCTTTTTTTTTTTTTTTTTTCACTTTTTGCTACTGACAATTATATATAATACATTTACGAAGTGTTTAAGAACAAATGGATTACCTTAACAGCCAATAACTTTTAATCTCGTTAACGTACACGCTACATTGCTCTTCGTCGACTTATATACTTACTTACCCCATCGTTGTATATACATACCAACTATATTTATACTATATAGGTACATATATTCATAATACATATTTGCATAATTTTGTTATTCAAGAATCGATGTTACAAGTTCGTTTATTTTTTATTTTTTATTTTTAGCGATTTCATGACGAGTTGATGATAAACTTCACTATATCCACGTGTATGAGATATAGGGTAGGGGTGGGCAAAATGGGCACACTAATAAATTAACGCTTCAAATAGAAATGAATATAGTCTGACCGATGTCGAGTGTTGAACGCCCTCACATGAAAAGTCCGGTAATTGCTAGGGAGAGTGAATAAATGAAATTTAGAGAACGTTTTTCAATTTTGAAAAAGTACGGAAAATTTTTAGGGGTGCCCATTGTACCCTCCCTCCCCTGTATAATACCTATTAGGGTGTTGAAAGAAAGAAAAAAAATCGATTTCGTTTTTTGTTTTAACGACACACATTAAATACAGGTTGCTCATCGTCATTTTTTATTTCCATTTAAAATAGATGGGATATGTTCTGGTGGCAATACTCCATTTCACATCTCAAGATCTAATCAATTTAGAAGGATTCTGCATAACTAATTATTTGTTCAAAATTAAACGCTCTGCAAAAAAGATCTCTTAGTCTTTTTCGATGAATTCAACTGTTTCCAAGTTATTATGTGTTATTATATATGGTTATTAGTCTGTATGGCTAACTTGGATACAGTTAGATTAATCGAAAAAGTCAAAGAGACCTTTTTTGTAAATTCTACAATTTTGAACAAAAGTAGCTATGCAGAATCTTTCCAAGTAGATTAGTTATTGAGATATAAAAATCGAAAAGTACCACCAGAACATTTCCCATGTACTTTAAATGGAAATAAAAAATAGCTATGAGCGACCTCTAAATATTAATATTAAGGAGGTTGGCTCGTCAAAAATGAATAATTTTTTTTAATTAAATTTATCAGGGGATAGTCAAGACATTGGGTATTCGTATCATTATTATATTTGTGATCTGAGGATATCCCTAAAAATTCAATTAAAAAAAAAAACAAATAACTAAGATACCAAAATTATGAACAAACGGTAAGATATCGATTTTTCATTTTAAATCGCTTTCAAATAGTGAAAAATCTAGTAGATTGATTCGATTTCACTCTTCGATGGCTTATTTTGTTCAGACAAGTATTTTTCACAAATTCACTGTAACAAATTATTTTTTTTTCTGTCAATAGGCAATTCTATATCGTTTTTTTTTTATTATCGGAATCGACCGGGGTGCAATCTTGTAAAATTGAATATTCAACGTGACCAACGCGATGAAAAAAAAGTGACTCAGTGGTATTGCGGAGAAGACTTTTCTGAACATAAAAAACCATGGAAGAGTGAAATCAAACCAATCTAATAGATTTTTCACTATTTGAAAGCGATTTGAAATGAAAAATTGATATCTCACCGTTTGTTCATAATTTTGGTATTTCTCTTTGATTGAATTTTTAAGGAAATCCTCAGATCCCAAATATGATAATCATACGAATACCTAATGTCTTGACTATCCCCAGATAAATTTAACAAAAAATATTGATTTTTGACTAGCCATGGCTCACATTTTAACAAGCATCTTATTTCATCTTATTTCATCTTATTGGAACTATATTATTGAATGTGTGTCATTAAGAAGTAAAAAATGTTTCAATTATTTTTTATTAATTACCCTAATGTATTATACATAAGCATCGCCCATATAAGAGAGATATAAAAATATTTACAAATCGTTTTCCTCATCTCCATTAATTAAGCATGTAGATACACAACTGTGTACAATGTACATACATCAACGAATCTAAATATTACACGGAAGATCTCAATTTTACGCTAATTAATACACGTTGGTTATACATACACATATATAATCATCCAAGTGGATGATTATTCGAGGAGGGGTTCGTCTTCGTGCTGTGGATATAGGGAACCCTCCTTATATTCCCTCATCTTTTGCTTTTTCTTATTTTTCTTTTTTTTTTCTTTTTTTTCTTTTTTTTCGACTCCCTAAATCGGTGAACCGCTAAAAGTGTTTGCCCACGGCTAAGAGAGACAAGTAGGTAAATAAACATTAGCAAAGTGTTCGCGGTTGTATATTAAGTAATCGAGTAAATTGTTCGCACAGGCGACTTTTGATCAAGACTTTTCCATTTTATTTCTCATTTTACAATATGGTTGTGTATGTTAGGGTGGTCCATATCTCAATGATTTTTGAAATTTATATTACGCACTCCCTGGATACCTTCCAAATATATGTATTCAAAAAAAAAAAATTCCAAAATTGAGAAACTTCGAAAGTTTTAAATGGAAAATGTACATCTAATTATGTTAACTAGTTACTTGTTTTTTTTTTTTATATAACTTCGATAAAAATTGATGAAATAATTTGAAGTTTGGTACAGTTGTTGCTTATACTGTTATTAAGAAATCCTAAAAATTGCAAATCTTTATATTCATTATTTCCCTATACATATAAAGAAATATAATAAATATAAAAATTTGCAATTTTCAGGTTTTTTCTTTCTTAACAGTATAAGCAACAATTTTTCAAAATATTAAATTATTTCATCATTTTTTATCAAACTTATAAAAAAAAGGGAACAGATTGGAAAAAAAATTACATATATTTTCCATTCAAATCTTTCAAAGTTTTGAAGGGTACGTGTTAATGTTAAAATTGATAACTCGAATTTTGGAGAAATTTTTTGTTCTACATATTAGGAAGGTATATCTAGGGGGTGCTTAAGTTTCAAATTAAAATAATCATTGAATTATATATATACCTATTAGGTATAATATCTCTCGTCGTCCGAATCAGCGTTAATCATAAACAGAAACATGAAACAGTATATATAAGAAAATTAAGTATATTAAGTTTGCGAAAATTTTAGTACAATTGGTAGCTGCTGCAGGTTAGATTGTAAAATAGAAAGAGGGAGAGTTAAATCGTGAAAAATTTATAATAAAACAATAATAATATCATGGTAATGGAAAATTTCACAAAAAATATTATACATATATATGTACATACATATATGTATATAAATCAATAGATTGGTTGAAAACCATATAGTATATTGTACACGAGGCAACTTTGATCCCGATCACTTTCAATTATTATCTTTGAAATGTTATACTTGATCGTATATACGATATACCTATACATATATTACATACTATACGTATATTTACTCGTCATTTGTATGTATATGTATATTTTATATCTGCAATAATTATTATACATACACGTATATACGCATATAATAATCTATATACATTCGTACACAGGCGCATATATATATATATATATATATATATATATATATATATATATATATATATATATATATATATATATATATATATATATATATATATATATATAGGTACATACATATATACATATACATATAAATACATTATACACCCGCGTGTACTATAACGTCTGTTAGAACCCGAACCCACTAGTAATTTTTATCAATTACTTTGCAACGACGCGACGCGACGCGACTCGTAGCGAGACTACGGGGTCCTTGGGGTCACTAGATATGTTGTTGATTATTACCAAATTGTATCTCCTGCAGGCAAGTTGTACATATATAGAAATTAACGAACATATTTACTCCATCTATGTACATACGTACAACGTATGTACAAAATTATTACGGATATTTTCGTCTCGTTTTTTTTTTTTTTTTTTTATTGCCTCTTCTTCTCTACTCGGATTCTTCACCTACAATTATTATTATCATCATCATCATTATTATTATTATAAGTTTCTTGTAAACAGTACACAGCTGGCGACGAGGATCATATCTGGTTTTTACATCGTTGTCCAAATTGCTCGAGACCAACTGCTCCCGGGTCTGTCTGCTTCCTTTGGTCCGCGAAAACGGTGCTCGGCGTCGTCCGTATATAGTATATTATATATATATATCTATATGTTATCTCTGTTGCGAGACAAATCGATCGTTTTAACTCTGTTCTATTTTTATTTTTCTCTTTTTCTCTTTCTTCTTTTTTTTTCTCATTTAATATTTGATTCAAAGCTTCTTTTGATTAGATGAAATTAGTGCAATTCGGTGGCATATATGTTCGTATATTATGTGTGAATACTTATAACACACCTAATTGTAATTAAAGTTTAAAGAATTTCTTATCGATTCTCATTGTATATTATTTTAGTTCCGTTTTTTAAATTATTAAAATAATTTGCCACTAAAACTGTATTCTTTCTCTTTTTTTTTTCTCTCTCTCTCTCTCTCTCTCTCTCTCTCTCTCTCTCTTTCTTATTTTCTATCTATCTATCTCTCGCTCTTTCTACCTTTCTCCCCTTGCCCGAATAACAACGGACGCGTGTGTGGGTAACGTAAATTGCATTTTCTACCCATTTTCGCGCAAACGACGGTGAAGGATTGACGGCGAGCTTAACCGGGTGAAAACTGATGCATGGGATACGCGTTTACGTATTATGGTATACGTATATATATATACCTATATACATGTACCCTAACCCTATATACGCACGTACACCTACATATAGGTATATGCGTTTACGTATGCACGTAGGGATATACGAATATCATTCCTTGACTGATCCTGGTCGATGTTTTTTCGAAAGTAAAAAAAGAAAAAAAAAAAAAATTGCAAAATTATGGAAAACTTTTCTGACCTATTGTTGGAAATGAGTTGAAAAATCGAGTTTGAAAAAAACAAAAAACAATTTTTTATACGAACGGAATTTTATATATAAAAATAAAAGTTGAGTGAGTAAATTTTTTTCTTTCTTTCTTTTTTTATTTTTTTTTTATTTTTTTTTTTTTTCATCGAATCGTATAAGAAATTCGTTTTTCCTTTTTCCGTCCTGCAACGCTCGAGTGAGTGAGTGAGTGACTTTGTCGTTTTTTCTGCACGACAGACGTGAGTATAGCTACCTATATCCTATACACGTGGGGAGAGAAACGTATTATGTCTGTTTGAAAGGACGGAGGGTGAAGGGCGAAGGGTGAAGGGCCATGGTGCACTCCCTATAGGCGTCCAGTGCCACCGTCGCGTCGAGCCTTGTTTACCTTGAGTTTTTACCATCTACAGGGGTGCTCAAATTGAGTCGAGTATAAGAGGAGCCTGATATTGACGCATGTTCTTGTACCGATACGGGCCGCATGTCTTATTAATTACTATTTGCCCACGTATACTTATTTTTAAGGCAAAATGGGACAGCTATAAGCAATAAATCCCTACACCTATGATTTTAAATGATTATGTTTGAATAAAAAATTGGAACTAGATAGTCACCTTTGACATTCCCGAGAAAAATTATCGCCAGGGGTAAAATGGGAGAGTATCGAATTGCTCGGAATTTTTTAGACCGTAAATTTTCGCTTTTCTGTAGATGGCCTATTTTGCCCCGTCATTGAATTTTGATTTTCGAACTCTATATCGCTTCGAAACTAAAATATTTTTAAAACTTGTAAGGTAACGAATGTCAAAAACTACATATTTTAAATAATTTCCAATTGTCATATCTTACCCTGCAGTCTTAGACTTTGGAATTTAAACGCCATGTAATTGCTTAAAAAACTGAGAATCGTTTCAAAAACTTTATATTCTATAATGGTTTCGTTGAATTTTGTTGTAGAAACACAATTTTTGCAATAATTTTCATTTTCTCCCATTAATACATATAGCCCAATCTTCTGTCCCGTTTTGCCCCGCGCTCTCCTATATACCCCGTGTTGTATAAGAAATTTCCTAGTTCTTCCTCCGCGATATATAACTGAGGGAAGAATTAAGAAAGAAAGAGGGTAGAGGAGAGAAAGAGATGGAGAGCTTCCGGTCGGCGGTGCAGGACGAAGCCTAAATACGTCGAGGGGGGCAGCTCCGCGAACGATGGAAGTGAAGAGACGACGTCGTCGTCGTCGTCGTCGGTTATCTAGTTTTATTACTATACGTGGGGGTTTCATTCTCGCCATACCAAAACTGGAAGCGATACGCTACTCCTTGTTCCCACGGTGGAAATAAAACCAACGAAATCAGAGAGGATGGAAAATGGTAATTAAAACGAGCACGCGTCCAGTACGAGCCTCGGGGCCCCGGGGCTCGCGGCTCGAGTTCCAACCGGTCTGAAACTGATACCCTGACTTTTACCACCCACACTACGCCTGCCTCCCGCACCTAGCTTCCTATCTTATATTATACCGCGGGTTTTTTCTTTTTTTTTTCTTTTCTTTTTCTTTTTTATCTTTCGGATTTCAATTTCAATTTTAATTTCAATTTTGTTACTACGTCTATTATGAGTTTTCAGAGATTCTTTTTCCTCGTTTTTAGTTATACGAAATAACAAAAGAAAAATAGAAAGATAAGAAATATAAAGTAAAATAAAAAAAAAAGGAAAAAGAAAAAGAAAAATAAAATTAGGAAACTATCTACTACTTCTCTTTCCCTCTTTTCGTATTAGATTCTATTTTTCTCTCGTCCTCCTCCTTCTCCTTCTCCTTCGACAACGTAACGCCGTTCGCAATTTCTTTCATCCTTTTTTCATACAGCTTGGGAAAAGAAAAACTTTAACGAGAACGTAACGCAATTTCGACTTAGGTATATATATTTGGTGGTCTGCATCGGCGATTGGGAAGCTTCCGGAAATCAATCTGTTCGCATTAGTATTTCTGTTAGGAGGGAATGCGACGATATTAGAAACGGGCGGACGTACGGCAACGAGTTTTCGTTAGATTGAAAATAGAAAAACTAGATCCAATCTTAACGAGTCGAGTAACGAACTTCTGATTTAAGAAATCAGCTGTCGGGACGTCATAACTATTATAATTATTGGAGATATATGAAAAAAAGAGCATAAGAGGTCAAAGACTTGGATAAAATTGCGAAATTCTGTATTTCAGACTATTCGGAATTTTAAGAATCACAAGAATTTCCGAAAATCTAATCGGGGGGCACGATCACGCTTCATCCGCTAATTTTTAGTTCCAGGGTTTTCGTCTTTCGGATCTTCAGTTATTGAAATTTTCAAGTCTCGGGTGTTTTTTTATTTGAACTTTTTTAAATCGACTATGTAGTCTTTCGGAGAAATAGGTGGGGGGGGGGGGGGAGGGAGGGGAGGGGGGCAAAACGGGGTACCCTTAAAATTTTATAAAACAAAAAAATTTTGTTTTTCGAAATGTTTTTTCAATAGTCAAAAATGACTTCTATAAACATTATTGAGCATTATTTTGAATTTTCAAAGAAAAAATTTTTTTATACTGTTTTGGAAAAACTTTGCTTTTGAAAAAATAAAAAATAGTTTACAATTAAAAAAAAAAATATTTGGTGTATTTGAGTTCTCGAAAACTAAGTATTTCCCTAAGTACCCCGTTTTGCCTCCCCCCCCCCTTATTTTCTCTCCTACTATTTGTAAAAAAAACTGTGATTCGGTGATATAAAAATTGGACATTTTTTACCGTTCAGAGCTTTGAAAATTCGAAACTTCAACCCGGCCCACGCGTACGGTCTCGGGTAAAATCGATAAATTAAAGAGAACGGTTCTCGGCGTGGTCCGGGTTAACGAACAAAAAAAAAAAAAATTCTATTTTAAGGAATATTATCGAATCGTTTCTATATTTAAAACTTTTCAGCCTACGCGTTCCTCCGGTTATGTGTTAGTCGTTGTTACGCGTATGTATTAGCTGTATATGTCGTTGAGAAATGAGACGCCGGGCACGTACCGTTACGCGTTACCCTATAAACCCAAACCCAAACCCAAACCCAAGCCCAAGCCCAAACCTCGACGCTCGTTTAGATGTAACAGAAATTATATTTCGGAATGGTCGTGGGCGGTCTTAGGATCATAGAATTACCTTTAAACCTTAATTAATGTTCTAGACGACTCGGAGATTTATTCAATCGAATTTAACGCTTATAATATCTGCAGAAATTTCTATACGATAATCCAACGAATATTATAGACTAGAAATTAAAAAAAGAATTTTTTTATTTTTTTTTTAAACTCTGTGATCTTCGAGTGATTATCCCAAATTTAGGGATATGAAGATAATAAATCCTCGGATAAGGAATCACATTTAAATTTATTACCCATAACAAGCGACTTGAAGAAAAAGCTTTACATATTTTTCTTTTCCTTTTACTTTTTTTTTTTTTTTTTTTTATCATTTCTTCTTTTCTTCTCTTTGTAAGAAAATTTAGATTCTCAATTGAGGAAGCCGCAATGTCTCCGTGGGCGGGGGAATTTATATACGGGGGAGAGAAGAAAGCGGGGTCTAAGAATATAGGTAGAATCTCGACTTGATTTCACAGAGTAGAAATATGGTAGAAATTCAAGGGAAATGCGCAAGAAACGTTCTATGGGCATAAGGGAGGATGACACGATGCAGAGAGTCTCTAGGTATGGTATGCTGTGTCGGCAGGGGAGATGGCATAACTCTGACGAGCCTCGCTTGATTTCATTAGTCGCATCTCACCGACCAGACTCTATCTCAGTCCACGAAACCAGCCACCTACAAAACTCGTCTTAGAGTTTGGATTTAAATAAGATTCCCCATCCCCTTACACGAATACACACGTACACACACACACACACACTCCCTTTACACTTATCTTTATTCGATTTTTACTTCTATAATATTTTCATCCCCTCTCATTTCCTTTTCATTACATTTACATTACATTAAATTCCATTCCTTAACCACTCGTACGGAATCTGACCAACCTTATACCGACTTAATAATTTCTGACTAATTAATCGACTGACTGCAGATAACATTAAGTCAAGAGTGTAACTGTTTAAGGTACATTATTTTGACTTTTTTTGTAGAAGAAAATCGACGTCTTTGGTATCGGAATTATCTGAGGATGTATTTTTAACTTTCCGCAATGAAAATTGAAAATTTTTATAAAAAAGGGAAGTTATTAGTTTCGGTGTGATGTTCGAAAATCGAGTTTTCATCAGATCTCGACGTTTTGGGATCCTAGGAAGCTATTCTGACTATTTTTGGATGGACGTCCGTATGTGTGTGTGTGTGTGTGTAAGTGTAAACATATTTTTGTCGTACGATATCTTTAGAACGAATCGACCGATTGGAATGGTTCTTATGGCGATCGAAAAGGTTCATCAAGACTTAGATCTGATTAGATTTTGGAATTGATCGGTCGAGTAGTTTCAAAGTTATTCGAAGAATAGAAATTGAAGAAAAAAAGATTCGTATACGAAAAACTAATTATACTTATAACCTTCTTTAATTTATTATAAACACAACAGTATCAATTAATTGTAACGTATTTAACACAGCGGGAAGTTTTAGGGTTGGTTTACAGGTCAACCGGTTTCCTGATTTTTTCAACTTGATATTTAGCAAAATTTGGACCGGGACGATCTCTGAAAGTTCCGAACGGTCAAAGTTACGTTTTCAAATTCATTTAAGACGATTCTGAATCTTTAGAAACTTTATAAAGTTCAGAATATTGAAATTCGTAAAGATCGGAATGCACAGTACTCGGACCTGAAAAAGTTCAAAACTCCAAAGTTTAAGAATCCGAAAAATTATGGGGCGGGGGAGACGATCGCAAGTTCTGGACTTTTCGCTTTTCGGATCTTCAGCTTCCGAAATTTTTAACCATATCGTTGTTTTTCGACTTGAAGTTCTTTTGTAATCGACTATACAAACTCCCGGAGAATTACCGCATTAAAAAACTGTGATTCAGAAATATAAAAATTTGGTATTTTTTACCAATCGAGCGACGTTTAAAATTCTGAACTTCAATCCGATTTCGCAAAACTAATAGAACAAAGAAAATTCATCGTGTTATACTTAGCGCAAGAAAATAATGGTGAGAACTATATATTTATTATATTTGTGATTATGTTCTGCAATGGGAAGTAAAATCGTTAAAAATGATAAAGAAAAATAAAAAAAGCAAAGATTGAAGAGGAGGAGGAGGAGGTGGGGGTGGTGGTGGTGGTGGTGGTGGTGCCCTGCAAGCCGGAAGAGAAGGCGTCAATTTATTATAACAAGGCGGAGTGGAGAGAAATTGGAATTACGTTTTATGTCGGGAAATGCGTGCTGAGAAAAATTCGACAATTTTTCTCATCTGTTATATGTGTATGTACCTATACATACACACATACATACATACATACCTATGTATGTACCATAGGCGGAAGATTCTTTTTCCGATCGTGCAGAGTACCCTTCACTTTTAACGATCACCATACCTAACCTATAACTCAGGTTTATCTAACTAGACAGTTATTCTCCTATGCCGAGAATAACTATTATGCTTTTACTTCTGAAATAGTGCAAATAAGTTTTATAATAATATATATATATATAACTGCCTATATACTGCTCGTATACTTGCACTGCAGTATTACACACGTATATTTATTTATTATTAACAGCTCTGGGTTAATTGATCGGAACTATGTTAATATGTATATAGGGGAAGGGTGAGGGGGAAATAAATTTTTACTCGCCCTGAAAAAAAAATTCTCAAAAAAGTGAGAAAAAAAAAACAACTTCAAGTTATTCCAAATCATTCGAAATGATTGTTAGAAGAATAGATTTGAATTTGAAAAATAAATTTGAAAAATAAATTTGAAAACAAAAAAATACTTGTAGAAAATTTTTTGAAAAGTTTGATAAAAAATTTTAACTTTCTTCTATATCCCAAATTCTGTAGAAATGATAACAAGAGTAATAAATGACAGTTTAGAACTATTTGAGAAAAAAAATAAAAATCATTTATTTTGTATCTCCTTGAGTCCCTAAAATCTTTCATATCATTTTTATTTTTTTCTTCTTTCTTTTACTTACCTATTTATTTATTTCTTTTTTTTTTTCTTTTAGAGAATATACCCGTCTAATTTTCTTATACTTGATGAATAGCTGTAGTAAGGATTCCGAAATAGGGGAAAAAAAAAAAAAAAATAAAAAAAAAAAAAAAAAAAGAACGGAGAACAACGGCGGGGCGCGCACACACATAGCACATACAGCGATGTTGGAGTAGAACAACTACGCGTCGTGTTAATTAGGCGTTAACAGCTACCAATTAGAGGCGTCGTCGTCGTCGTCGTCGTCGTTGTTGTTCGTCCGTTCGTTTTTATCCATTAATATGTTATATGCGCAGTATGAGTATTTATTATACATATGTATATGTATACATACAATATTATGTAGGTAGGTATATATGTATATATATATATATATATATATGTATATATCTGTACCTACTATTAACGCCGTTGCACAGTTATGCGAACTCGAGTTGTCTTCAGCTCGTGCGCCATTACCGTTATGATCATGAGAATTAAAAAAAATAAAAATTTCAAATTAACATATCCGCCGGTTTACACGGAAATGCTGAAAAGTGGATAACGTGCTGCCATTAAACTAGAAAAACAAAAACAAAAAAATAAAAATAAAAAACTACCCAACTACAATACCCGCGTATCCCACGTCATACCCAACCAATTTTATTTCATTTTATTTTACTCTGAGTTTGTATCGCCATTTTTGATTTTTATCAGCTTGTAGGGAAATAAGATTTTTTACTTTGATTTAATCTTGGATTTACTTATTTGTTTTATTTTTTCTCTTTTCTCTTTTTCGAGAAACTCACAATGTTGACCGTCTTCACTTTGCCGTGTGGTTCTCTTCAGAATTTCTTTCTTTTTCTTTTCTTTTTCTTTTTTTTTTTTTTACTGTTTTCTCGTTTTTTTCTTCTGCCTTCTCGGTACAAACGAGTTTGAATAAAAAACGCTTCTGTGCACCGCTCCCAGTCCCTAGGGAATCTGTCTCCTGACTCGGCACGTGCGACGCCTCGAGTTCCAAACGTGACTGGTTTGTAAGTTCCGCACTGTGTTCTTATATTCCGCCTATATACCTGCCACTACCTATACATATATATACATATACATATATATATATATGTGTGTATATACACCTCTTCTCATACCTTTTACGTAATCCCCGAATAACCTTTTGTTCACCCTTTTTTTGTTCTTCTGCATTTTTTTTTTTTTTTTTTCCAACTTTCTCTTTACATATCTGCATCCGCGTCGATGTATCCGAAATAATTCGAAATTTCTGAAGCCTTCTATATTGTATACACGTAAGTATATGGATATCTCGAACTTAAACTTGCCCATAGCTGCAAAGCGGGAAATGTTTATAACTTTATGAAAAGTTTTCAAGTAATAAACAAAAGATCAAAAATACAGAATGAAAAAACAGTTTTCACTCTTAAAACGAGAAATATATATACGAGTAGTATATATGGTAAAGGAGTTAACATAGCTTGAGCTTTTGCCGCTTTGTGTCTCAAGTTTTATTGGCTTTGCTATTTTCTATTTCCAATTAATAAGAGATCCCGCGATGCAACTATACGGGGGTTCAAAGGGAAACGTGCTGCAATTAAACGAGGTGAAAGAGAGAAACGGGAGTGAGTATATATATATGTATATACCTATATACGTATTTAGTACAAAGGGTAGCGGATGAAGTTGCACAAAACTTTTTCAGGGGATATGGCGGGTTGCTCGCGGCGGAGTGTGAATTGAAGAAAGGGAATTGGTATATGTATACACGATTGTTCAATCGATTACAACTCTCATACACGGTGCCAAAAAATTCTATAGGAATTATTCATACACGTTCCAACTGTCGAAATAATTGATAAGTATCGATTTTAAGGTCACAAAAATTATAAATTAATTGATTGATTCCTCCATTTGTTATTAAAATATGAAAGCCCACGAGTTCGGTCGTAGTTATTTAAATTGTAATGTTTTTTTTTTTTTTCGGAAAATTTTGTTCCTCCCCGCCTTTACAATTTAAATTTTTAATAAATAGCTGCAGTTCTTCAGCTGCAGTAGCAAACAAAAAAAAAAAAAAAAAAACAAGCCGGAAAAACAGTTTTTCGAAGTACTTTTCATCAAAAAGAAAAAAAAGGATGGGTTTGTCAGGGGAAGAAAAAGTATAAAAAAGTAATAAAAAACCGAAAAAAAAAGATCAAAATTGAAAATTTCATATAAAAAAAAATGCCCTATATATTGACAAACAACAATTTCATACAGTGCATTTAATCCCAATTCGATCTGGGCACATTTACAATTTCTTCTTGTCATTGACAAGGATCACCCTATATATTGACAAACAACAATTTTATACAGTGCATTCATTCTAATTCAATCTGGGTATATTTACAATTTTTTTGCTGTCATTGGCAAGGAATGTCCTATATATATAAAATTCTCAACTCGGAAGAATATATTCTTTCATTCAGAAAGGTAATACAGAGAAAAAAGTATAGGTTTGTCAGTAAAACAGCGAAAATCGATTTATTTCCGGTAGAACCGGAAGTTCAAATTAAACGAGACATGGCATTTTTTCATGCCCATCATTTGGTTATAAAGTCCTGTGAATTTCAGATTTTTTCATCGAGCCGTTTCCGAGATCACCGCGCGAGTATGTCGAACAGGCCGACAGACGGACCGACATCTTTTTAAAACCCTGTTTTTCGGATTCTAGAGGGTCGAAAACGTGAAGATTCGTCGAAATGAGGAAAAGTCACTTTTCGACCAAAACGAATACTTTTCTCATATCACCGTAGACGATGAAAAGTAAGAATGTGCACCGATCTTGTAATAAGAACAACCGCGTTTTCAATATCTAATCCCAAAGGTTATAGCGATAGCGTTATGGAGGTCGATGTAAAGAGGACGAAAAGTATATAACGAATTGCGCTTCGCATTTCATCAAACTTTAAGGATTTCGTAAGGGTCAGGATCGAGGAGTTTTATCGTAAAAGTGGGCTGAAAATCCTTTAGAATCCTTCCGGTACGCGCGCTACCACGTATATACTTTATAATACATACATATATATACGAAACTGGGAACCTTAGTCTTTCCGCCTTTGCCGAAGATCTTTCTGCCAGTGCGACGTAATCCTTGGTAAGATCTACGGCTTCCTTAGTCTTATTTTACTCAGCTGCTAGAAGGATTTTCCAAGAATTGCAAGTCCGCGACTGCACTGCAACGGTATATCGTATACGTATACGTATACGTATAGGTAGGTATGTATACGTACATGTACGGTTTTGGTCAGGGAATTACACGAAGCCAGGGTGTCGCGTCGTCGAGCTACCAGCTCCTCGGTATATACCGGAGATTAAGAAGTTTTCTGATTCACGTTGGCCATTTCACCATTTCTAAAATTAAACTTTTACTCCTTATTATACTTATGCTTATACTTCGCCGCTTCTTTATCGTTCTCAGCTGATTTCTCCTGCCTTGGCGAGAATCGTTAAACATTTTTTTTTCCTTCATTTATTCGCTTACCATTTCGAAAGAAAAACTCGAAACGTTCTGGCTTATCTTTTATTATTCTTATAGACCAATAATGCGTCTTTATAAAAATTCTGTGTTTCTTGTTCACGATGAAAATTCAAAAACAATATTAAGAAGTTTTAATATCTCTGATTCCGTTGGTTCGATTTAGCTGAAATTTGTTCTGCTGGTAATTCCGCGAGGCGTCGATCTGTTCCTAAAAGAAATCACGCAATTTGAAAATGAAATGCGGGATGGTTAGAGGTTAGAAAATTCGTAACTATAGCACGCGGTTCGATAGCAACAATTCTGGTGGGCTAAAGTCGGTTAACGCGGTTATCAGCGTCCCGCTAATTCCTCGGCTATTCTTATCGCCTTATCGCGGATTGGGTAGCTGAGAGTGAGTCGGTGTTATAGACGGCGGAAGACGCGGGAAGACGAGGGATCGGATGGGTTAGTCGTTAGAGTAGAGAGGAAAGGAGATATAAGAAAGATATATATCTATAACAGACCGTGGAGTGTGCAATCGATAGTATTATAGCGACGAAAGCGTTGTTGCGTTTACCTTGCTGCTTCCACGTCTCGATATATTGATCCTTGACGATTTATTTTTTATTCCTTTTCCTTTTTCTTATTTCTTTTCATTTTTCTTTATTCTTTTTCTTTTTTTTCACCTTTACACATATGTTCATCGATCGTCACACCGATCTTACGCTACTTGACTGACGTGGAGGTGGCCAGCAGCAGATATAAAGTAAAGTAAAGGGAGATGGCTGACGACGGAAGCGACGTAGTATCAGCTGAGTTTTATAAGGCCAAGGGCGTGAAAATCAAAAGTGCAAAATAAGTATAAGAGAAATATAAGAAGTGACGACGAGAGGAAAAAGGGTCTGCACCTCGCAATTTCCAATTTCTCTTTCTCTTCGTTCCCACTTTGATCATTCTTTGGCCGGATGGTTAGAATGGTAAAGATCAAAGAGATGGTCCCTCTGCTATTGGTTAAGCCCGCGTCGAGTCCAACCTTGCTCGTTTCTCGATTCTCGTTTCTCGTTTCTCGTTCCTCTCACCGCAGGATATCGACGCAAGGAATCTCTCGATTGGCTCTGAAACCGTTTGACGTCTGACGTTTCACGTTTCACGTTTCGGGTTTCGCGTTTGACGATAGACGATCGACGATCAACGATCAACGATCAACCATCACCGCGGAACCATCAACGATTCCCGCAGGCATTTCGATTTTAAAATCTTTCAGATTCCATTCGGTGCGATAGAGATTCTATCAGATCCAGCACAGGCTGGTTTGTAGCCGAACCCTCGAGTTGTTGGTATCCTTCCTCCCTCCTCATCCTACTACTCTCTTTGCACAAAGGCTTTGCCCGCGCGATTAGCTACTCAATCGTGTTATTTGACCTAAAAGGGATAATCGGTTTTCCTTCGCCAGATGATCATGCGCGGGGATAGAAGGATTCAGAATTTAACTTACAATTAGTTACATCTGCGTTAGAATTCCGGACATGTTTTTTTTTTTTTTTTTTTTTCATTCGACTTTTTGCCAATGAAGTGACGGTTTTTTAATATTTTTTTTTTGTTCATTTTTTAACTTTCGCTTATACATATTGCCGCAGTATTTAGGAGTTTTCAAAATTGTTAGTTTTTTTTGTTAAATTTCTCGTAATTTTTTGTTTTCATCTCGTCCCCATCTCCCGTTATTCTCGAATCTATCTTTCATTCATCTACGTCGTTTTTAGAAGAAAAAAAAAAGAGGGTAAAAAAGAAAAATTGAAATGAAATGAAAAAAGAGAAAAAAAAAAAAAAAAAAAAAAAAAAAGAAAAATAAACTGATAATGGGTACCTTCTTCTTAACAAAAATCTCGCTTTTCTGAGCGATGGTTAGGTGCGCCGACGGAAATTGAAGGAAATATATGGAAGAAGTTGCTTCGGAAGAGGGTAGAGGGAATAGGTACGAGGTAAGAGGGATGAGGGAATTGGTGGAGTAAAGGGGATGGAATACCGGAGAAAAGATCGTCGTAACTTTGACTGATTTCCCCCTTGGCTCGGCTCGGAACTCGCGCGGTTGTCCGGTGCAATGTTGCGCGACGAACTCGATATCTCATCGGGGGTCTTCTTTCTTACGATTTTTCTACTTCTTTCTCACTCTTTCTTTCTCTCCCTCTCTCTCTCTCTCTCTCTCTCTCTCTCTCTCTCTCTTTCTCTATTTCTCTTTATCTTTCTTTATCTTCATTTTACATTTTTCAACAAAACCAGGCGAATAAGTCCACGCGCCGTACTGACGTACGTTGCACGCAACATTATCAACATACAACAACGAAATTTCATGAAAAACTAAATACAGAAAACAAGAGACAAAGAATAGAAATAAGTGTGCGTGTAGCGTGTTACGCACGCTTATATATCATTTAAGACTTAAGACTTAAGACTTGAGACTTACATATATATGTATATTTTATACAGAAATATTACACTTTTCATTGCACTTGAAGTCTTTTCGGTGCCGTGCCAAAAAGAAATTTCATTTCACAAAAAAAAAAAGAACACAAAAAAAAAAATTAATAATTATAAGAATTTCACAGCTGTTTATCGTATAACAGAATTTAAATCCAACACCTTACGTTACGCTACGCTGTGTTACGCTACGTTGCGTTCTACATACTCTCCGTCCACTGCACACAACTCTGTATACGGTTATCACGATGATAATAATAACAATAACAATAATAACAATAACAATAATAATAATATTGATGATAATATATTATAACTGGCAATAATAACGGTGATAATGTAACGAGTAATGAGAAAATGGCGTGATCTCAGTTGGTATCGGAGGAGACATACCATTATATGTATATACCGTATGTATGTATATACAATAATATGAATTATATGCGGTTAAAACATATAATGGCTAGTTATATACGTTTATACCTATATAGGTAGGTATATAAGTAACAAGTAATCAGTGATAATACAGTTATAAGTGTGCAATGGATATACTGGTATATGTTACATATAACTGCGCAACATGTATATTATACCTGAAACCTCACACACGTATGCCTATATCTATATACCTATATTGTACGTGTATAGATTTTGATATATGTAATACATGTATTATATATATAATTTTCTTTATTTCTTTTTCACTTTCTCTAAATATCTATAACAATGCATTATCAGATACAGCTATAGGTACGCATGGTATAACGTTCGCGCGTGCAACCAGACAGGGAAACGGAAATTATACGTACTCTATTAGTCGGGTAAATATTCGATATTATCGTACTACGTGCATTACGTGTTTCGATTTTATTAATTTTGTTTTATTTTAATTTTCTTCATATATAATACGTGCATACATTATTTCACTCTATTCATATACTCGCCATTATACGTACATATACTATATATGTATACATATATACATATAGTATATGATTTCCGGCGATTTAATTATTCACTATTCGTACATATATTATGTATAGCTTTTTTTTTTTAAATTTATTTATGCATTTATTTATTTTTTTTTCCCCATTTTATTTCTTTCGATATTTATTTTGTTCTATTTTTTGAACACTGATTATTTAAGCAAATTGGATTATTCCGTAACGTCGCGTCGTTCAATTTTAACACACCGCTAGTCTCTCGTCTCGTGGTCAAGGTCAGAATTTATTTTTAAAGAGAACTACTTTATACTAGTTTTCAAGATAACTATACTAATACCTAACTATACTCTTGACTCTATACTCTACTCGAATCTACGATGTCGTCGCTCATTGGTCATTAAACTGAAGTCCGGTACCCTGTGTATGTATGTATGTACGTACATTAGGCCGGAGTAAAAAAGATCAATTTTCGCAGATCGTATCGTAATAGCGCGGAAAGGTCTCGGCGTTTCGGCATCACTAAAAAGTGTGCCAAAGGCAAAAATTTACATTCGATATATTCTGTTCTGGTAAACGCTTCAAAGTTTCGAATTTTTTAACACGGAGCTTTAATGGTGAGAAAAAAAAAAAACCAAATAGACTAGTTGGCACTAAAAAATTTATAAATACTCACCGGGTGGCTCGCGATTTCAGCCTCTCTACGCTTATTAGACGCGAGAAGAATGTAGCTTTCATTTGACGTATTAAAATTAAAAATATTCTGCTTAATTTTGGACATACAAGCATTTGAAAATTCAATTTTCTTGGAAAAAAAATTAGAATAGAAAATGACAAAAAAATAAAATTAATAAATAAATAAATAATAATAAATCAAGAACAAAAAACCGCCGAAATTGTTTTATTTTTCTTCTTCGTCTTCGATTCTTATTTTTTCCCGAGAAAACTCAATTTTCAAACGCATATATCTCCAAAACTAAGCAGAATATTTTTAATTTTAGTAAGTCAAATGTAAGCTACATTCTTCTCGCGTCGAATAAGTGCAGGGAGGCTGAAATCGACTTACCCGGTGAGTATTTATAAATTTTTTAGTGCCAACTAGTATATTTGGATTTTTTCCTCCATTTAAGCTCCGTGTAAAAAAAAATTCGAAACTTTGAAATGTTTACCAGAACAAAAGATATCGATTTAAAATTTTTGCCTTTGGCACACTTTTTAGTAATGCCGAGACACCGAGACCTTTCCTCGCTATTACGATACGATCCACGAAAATTGACCTTTTCCACTACGGCCTATAGTATAGTGTACATACATACATACCTAACTATATATTTATAACTATTTTCGTAATACAGCGCCGCGCCTAAACTTAAAACACTTTTACCTATACCTATAACAGATTAAAGGTATCATACGTTCTACTATCTTTATATATATTTATTCATTCTCTCAGATTGAACTTTTCGAATCTACATTAGGTGGTATGTATAGGTATGGACGTGGATTAGAGAAACTTAGTGATGTTTCATACTTTGGGTGTAATTCAAAATCGTAAATTTTAAAAATTATCATCATCATTATTATTATTATTATTATTATTGTTATTATTATTAATATTATTATTATTATTATTCCAGTCTCCGAGATTTACGAAAACAAAAAACAAGCAGACACGTAGCTACGGCATTCCTTCAAAGATTTACGCTCCCTCGAGCGAAAAATAGCGCTTTTACTTCGCTCGTATTTTTCAGTACTAAAATAGCTTTTGGCTTGGCCCAGCCAATGACTCGGCTTTAAGTTACCTTAGGTTAGGCGTTTTTTTTATCATTATTATTTTTATTTTTATTTTTTTTTTTCATTTTAACTACTCCTTCCATTCAAAATAATTTTGTTCACATGATATATGTATGCATTTAAAAAAATAAAAAAATAAAAAATGAGAGAGAGAGAGAGAGAGAGATAAAAAAAACACACACACACTGCACACACGCACATATAATTTTTACGATGCATTATTCTCAATATTCAAATGTTTTTTTTCTGTTTTCTGTTACAGGTAAGTCCGTAACACCCAAGACCAGATCGTTTATGGTAATACATAATTATAAATTCTATATCTAGTATATATTATATCGTCAAGTTTGACGAACTATTCGCAAGTTCTTGAAAGATGAACCAAGAAGCCCCCCCCCCCCCCTCCCCAAAAAAAAAAAAAAAACCACACAATACTTTCAATTTGATTCAATGTTTACGGAGAAAATTAAGTTTTGTACTCAAGTTTGTCGATTTCTTTTTTTTTTTATTATCCTTGACCGAAATCAACCATGTATGTACATACATATAATTCTCGCCAGAAATGGGAGAGACGAAATTCTAAAAATTATATATTTAAATGAATTCTCGTATACGTAATTTTTTCCCACTATATAGTTCATACTGCAATTATGACATATTTATTTTTTGTTCGTGCCCGGAGCACCGAATGGACTCTCAACGGATTGCCGAGTAGAAAGGGTTGGGAGGTTTGGTTGGTCAGGCGATGCCTTTTAGTTTTGCTTCGCTTGAAAAATTTCATTTTAGCGAAATCCTTAGTTGAGAAGAATTTTGTCCGAGACTATAAGAGGTACGTAGGGGTAATACATGTCATTTCGACCAACCTTTGTATATTGATTTTTTGTGACGTAGTACTTACCGAAAGAAAAACTGTTGAATTTTTTCAAATTTTTTCGCTCCCATCCAATGGAGATACGAAATTTTGAATTTTTCACTTTTTTGATATCCAAATATTTTCAAGCTTTGCTATTTTCGAAGGTGATGGTTACGCAAAAAAGTTGTCGAGACAAAAGTTTCGGAAGTTTGTATCATCTTTCAGAAAAAGTAATTACGATAATTTTTTAATTACAGTAAAAGTCCGGAAAACTATTTCTGAACACTATTTTCAATTTTTCATGTCTTCGGACACGATTCATCTTCGAGAAAAATTTACACAAAATTCTTTGAGAAAGTACAAAAATTTTAAGCTCATTTCGAATATGGGATAACAATTGGTTCGGATGTTATTTATATGTAAACGTACCTATACCTATACTTAAGGTGCACGCAGGGAGTCCTCGAGATCCTGTAAAGAGGGAATTCTTATGTCCCATCATACGGACGTCTTCCGTTTCCTTCTCTTCTAATGCGCCGCCTGCTTTCCTTTATATTTATTTTTTTCCTTGCGAAAAAACGTAAAAAATCGTTATTTATTAAAATAAAAAAAAAATAAAATAAAATAATAACAATGTTGTAATTATATGGTGAGATAATTTCACCTTCTTCCTATTTCTGTTTTTTAATTTTCACCCAAGGTTGCGAAAGAAAAATGTAAAAAAAAAAAAAAATTAAAATTATGATAAACGAATGAATAAATTATATATATAAAAAAAAAAAAAAAAATTATATATATAGATATATAAAAATAAAATAAAAAATGAAAAACGTGAATATTTTTTGGCACAACTTATCTGGCACTTAAAACAGCTTAAGAAGTGCGATAAAGAGGTATACGCGGTAGCGTTACCTAAGTGAATATTAAAACGTGAGATAAAAGCTGAGGGAAAATGACTACCGGTGTATATAGATACATATACATACTTAATATACCTATATACCTATATCTATAGCTAATCTCCCGAACGTTTATTAAAATATTTCCTCAAATTCTCCGAGCTTATTACTATACGGTATGGGGTACCTACCCTTAATACCTATACCTACTGCAGCAGTATAGGTGTAGGTATATATATGTCGATGCGAATAATTAGTTATACCATCGTCCCGTTGCGTTGCGTTGCGTTGCGTTACGTTGAGTTATACAGGATCTGTACCTAGCTTATATATACATATATATATACATATACATATAACTAGCTGGTTATAACGAGGTTCAAACATTTCCCATCAAATCTATTACATTATTAAGTTATTAAGATCCCTTCTTGCATTATAGGTATACCCCTATCCCCACCTAACTGTATAATACCCGAGACAAAACTTTACTCAAAACTTTCTCCTCTATATCCCTTTGATATTTTAGCTAGACACTTTTACCTGTATATATACATATCTTTTCAGTCACTTTTATTAGAAAAAAAATGTACATATGTATAATATACACACTTATGTATAAATTTTAGAAAAGGAGGTAGGGTTGAAGTTTCAAATTTTAAAAGTTACGGGACATCCACAGTTTTCTTTTTTTTTTTTTCCTTTTTTTTTGTTTCTTCAATCCATTTTCCCCACGTTGATTTCGTTCGCCTTGAGGTTCTCCACGCGCTAATTATACACGAGCCTACGACGTGCCTGTACCTAGGTATATCTATACTACAGCTATAATGTGTGTAAACCGTGGGGATTCGCGGAAACGATGATTTTTCCCTGTAATTATGTATACCTACATATGTAGGTATTATTATTATATCTCCGGATTCGAGGTTTGTGTATACGTTATACTCTTATACTTGTATCATATATTAGTTAGTTTTAGTATATAATATCGCGTATGTTATATACGCGTGCGTATTCCGCGGCTTTGGATATCTTCAAAGGGAGATCAAAGCGAGAAAATAATGAACTATAAAATAATGAGAACAAAGGGTGAAAGGGCCCGGGGAACTGAGCGAGTATGAAAATGAGGAGGAGGAGGAGGAGGAGGAGGAACAAGAGGAGGAAAATATCGTTATAGTCACATATTCATATACCAACGCCTTGTACAACACTTACATCTACATCTGCATCCGCATTATATATATACATATACATAGTATTAGCGATATATATATATATATATATATATATATATATATATATATATATATATATATATATATATATATATATATATTTTACATAGGTATGTACCATAGCTTGATGAATAATTCAAAACTTTTCTTAATTATTGTCCATTTGTATAATAAGTAACATAGTTTTTCTTCATAATTTTCCTTCTTCTTCTCTCTTTTCTCCTTTCACCCCCCCCCCCCCCCCCCCCCTTTTTCCTCTTCCCATTATTATTATTATTTTTCTTCACCACGCTGCTTGTAATTTAATTACTCACCGTCAGTTTAATTTACCCCTTTATTATATCTCAAAAAGACTATCTTCGCTCTGTTCGGAACGGAAACGTTTATTATAGCTTATAGTTCCGAAACTTCTTAGAGTAATGTATAAGGTAGAAATATACGATTAAACAATTATTGAATTATTCAAAAGAGACAAAGCTGTGTTTTTTGTTTTTTCTCATTCATTCAGGAGGTGGGCTATAGTCAAAAATCAATACTTTTTTTAAAATTTATCAGGGGATAGTCAGGATATAGGGTATTCGTATGATTATTATATTTGTGATCTGAGGATGTCCCTAAAAATTCAATTAAAAAAAAACAAAAAAAAATAACGATACCAAAATTATGAACAAACGGTGAGATATCGATTTTTCATTTTAAATTGCTTCCAAATAATGAAAAATCTAGTAGATTGATTCGATTTCACTCTTCGATGGCTTATTTTGTTCAGACAAGTATTTTTCACAAATTCACTGTAACAAATAATTTTTTTTTTTGTCAATAGGCAATTCTATATCGTTTTTATTTTTGTCGGAATCGACCGGGGTCCAATCTTGTAAAATTGAATATTCAACGTGACCAACGCGATGAAAAAAAAGTGACTCAGTGGTATTGCGGAGAAGACTTTTCTGAACATAAAAAACCATCGAAGAGTGAAATCGAACCAATCTAATAGATTTTTCACTATTTGAAAGCGATTTGAAATGAAAAATCGATATCTCACCGTTTGTTCATAATTTTGGTATTTATCTTTAATTGAATTTTTAGGGACATCCTCAGATCAGAAATATAATAATCATACGAATACCCAATATCCTGACTATCCCCTGATAAATTTAATAAAAAGTATTGATTTTTGACAAGCCAACCTCCTTAATTTTTCCTTCATTTTTACTTATATTATCATCATGTGTCACTCTGAAGAAACTTTATCCGCAATGTAGGTAGGTACTGGCATATTTGATCGATCGAATGTTTTCTCATATCTTAGGTGTAAAATAACGTGAAATTTTGAAATTCTTATTCCCCAATTTATTTATTATGTTCTAAGAATTCGGGCGCGGTTAAACTTTCGGAACTGGTCCATGTTCCTCGAATTTTTACTCTATACCCACACATCTATGGTATAGCTATACCTATGGCTATAGCTAGCCAGTCAGCTATATGTTGAGGTTTAAATTCGGGACTGCTTCCAGTATATATAAGGTATATATGTATATGCGTAGGTATATATATATATATATATACCTATGTATATCTATAGACGAATTTTCGGTCCGCGCCCACCTGTCGCTAGAGACTATAATTTACGGGACTTACCCCGAGCTCTAAGCCCTTCCAGACCGAAACAACCAAAGTGCGTAGTGCCACGGAAGAGAGTTTCGGAGGAGAGAGAGAGAGAGAGAGAGAGAGAGAGAGAGAGAGAGGAATGAGAGGGAGGAAGGGCTATATTTTACGGTTACAAACATCCGCCTCCCGCAAAAGGCGTCTCTCTATTGCTTCGCGGGGCTCGAACTTCTCCTTCTTCTTCTTCTTCTTCTTCCTCCCTGGCATCTTTCCTCTATATTCGTACCTACGGCCAATTTTCTGGAAAATTGTGGAAAGCGAGATAAGTTTTGAGGAAAATTAATCCAAACCTTGTGCCTGTACCAGCACAAAGAAGAAACACCCATCTTTTACGGACCTCATATACATATTATACAACATCCCGGACCTCACGGTATAAGGTATATCCCGGTGCGACTGCTTGTGCTTCGTACCCTATACCTACTCCTATACCTTATATCTTATACCTTGTACCTTGTACCTCGCCTTACCTTACCTTACCTTACCTTACCTTACCTTACCTTACCTTATGCCTCGGCGTGCCGCACAAGGCCCTACACTTCCCTACCACCACAAAGCAACGATTGTGGCTGGTTACAAATTACTATCAACCTTCGTAAACTAGGTTAACCTAAGCACGGTGCCACGCTGCTCTCCTCTCCTCTCCTCTCCTCTCCTCTCCGTGTGCGTTCGGGCGTACGTGTATGTTTGTGTTTATATTCTACATGGGTATTCGTATCTTGTGCGTGTTAACGGACGTGGGTGGGTGGGTGGGTGGGTTTAAATCGATAGCCTAACCGAGCCCGCGATACTAGCGCAGTTTCCAACTACCGAACCTAATCTAAAATCTGTCCAACAAAGACTAGCGTCCACCACCTCATCGACTAATTTCTCGAAGAAGAAGTAGTAGAAAATAAAGAAGGAGAAGAAGAAAGAGGTTGGAGGCTTGAGGAAGAGGAACAAGTCCTACTGCAATTACGGTCCTTATTTAATTTTCGTCTTTTGTGACTCGTTATCACCTCTACATTTATACTCTTCGCACATTCACGATACAGATAGATATAAAGGACACATTCCTATATTCTTATAGCGTATAAAACGTAACGAGACGGATAAATGTTTACTCATTTATTTATATACTTATTTATTTATTCATTCATTCATTCATTTACTTATTTATTTATTTATTTATTTATTTATTTGTCATAAGTCTCGGGTAGTAGGTAGCGGAAGCATGAACAAACAAAGGCATCCCCTTTAACTTGCGGTGTTTGCCAACGGAGGCTACCACTACAACTACCTCTGCTACTACTCCTACTCCTACCCCTTTCCCCATACGTTCGTGTACATCTATGTATATGTTTAGGTGTAGTTACATGGGTGTTGGTTCGGTGTATATGTATGTATATGTAGATGTTTGGATACCCTCCGAATTAATTCACGTGCAATAACGCGCGTCGACTCTGTGTATAGCTGAGGGCTAAGGGAGATGAGAGAGAAATGGAGACGGAGAGAGATGTATATATAGGTTTATACCTATACTATACGGTATACTTCATGTATATAGAAGAAAGAATAAATATACGTATGTATCTACCTACATACGTACCGTCATCAACCAAGAGGAAAGAGTCCTACCGTATAGAGCTGTTACTTTTGTATATACATAGATATAGGTATAATATAACTTTTAAACCGTCAAAATGTGGTTCACAAAAGCGGGCTATAAATATTTTCAGTCCTACAGCCTTTATAGAGAGCCCCGAGGAACTGAAAGTAAAAGAAAATAATGAAAATAAAAAAAGAAAAGGAGAAAATAAACAAAATGAAAATTAATGAAAAAAGTAATCAACGAAAGAGATATCGTCACGGTTTATGTTCGTTGTTCTCTTTTCTTTCAATGATCACCCGGTTATATTACCTTCATTATTTTTTAAAAAGATCTTAATATTTTAATATAATATTATATATAGGGTATTTCATGTGACTTTAACCATCCAAAAAAATGAATACATCTGAAAAATTTTTCTACAGATTCGAGTATATATAAGTACAATACTTTTTTCAAAGTATTAATCAATTTTCAATTTTTGAAATTTTTCTCGAAACAATTACCGGTTTTTTCACGCTAAAATTTTTTCATAAAACTTTCGTTTCACTTACAGAATACAAGTAAAAATAAATGATACAAATATCGATGGGTTGTTGGTCAATGTAAATGATTATTTTTTTTAATTTTTTTTTTTCTATTCAAAAATTTCTTCTAGATTGTTAGAAAAAAAAAATTTGAATAAATTTCTTTATTGTAGTCGATGAAATTACCGAATTATCTCATTTCTTATAATTTCTGGTATAATAAAGAAGCATATTTTTCGTGATATCTCCGTTTGAACAAAAAAAAAAAAATAAAAGTTAAATGCGTGTATCTCCTGACTGTTCAGAAAGACTGACTTCTCTTTGTCCCCATGATTCATTTGCACATACCTAACTACATTATGCATTATCTGGAGTAGGACAACGCGTCTACTGTAGTAATGTATCTCAATCTCAATGCGTTCACAGTGACAGTACCTCATAGATCTAAGCGTAGTATAACGAACGGAGTTTATACGTCTGTTCTCGCTGGCTAATTATGAGGTAAAAGTGAAGCCTGTAGTTTTAGCACCCAGATTGGCATATATATATAGGTATACAAAGCGAAATTTTTTATTTTTCTTTTCTCTTTAAAGGACATTTAAGAAAGTTGGATTCTTCTAATTACCCGTATATTCTATTTCAGAAAACGAAGAAAAACATAAAATAACTCAAAAATACTTTCGATTATTCAATGTATCACGTTTTCAAAGAGGTTTTCTCGTGCGTTATTGTTAGATCGGCTTTTACGGTAAACGAGATGATATGAAACTGGAAGGGTAGGTAGGTAGGTATGTACACCAAATCTACGCCCACCTAGTCCCGGCTGTTTGTTCTTCATCGTTATTTTACCTTATATACATATAGAGATATATACATACGTATACGTGTACATACCTATATACTTATATCTATACCTATATATCTACGTACGAGTCGGGCCGAGCGAACGTACCGATCGATCCAAATGAAATTCCGGAATTAAACGAACCGCTGCTCGTTCATCTCTCCTCCGCCCGGCAACACGGTGCATCATTTCATTTACGTTAAAAAAGAAAACAAAAAAAAAAAACAAAAAACAATTGTCCTCTTTCGTCAATTTTATACAATTTTTTGTTTATCAATTTGTTGTTTTTTTTTGTATTGTCTCAAAAATAAGTAGATTTTGTCTGTAGAAATTTCAAAAGAATGAAGAAACTTCGAACACCGATTTTCTCTTCTTTTCTTTTCTTTTCTTCTCTTTTCTTCTCTTCATATAACTTAAGCCACTATACCTACTTACGTTGTTGTTTTTGTTTCTACCGCAGTGGTCTCCCTTGGTTGACAGATCAACCAACTGGTGGTAGTTGTATACCTACCTACCTCGAGGCAAACGGGAAAACTTCACTTTTTAATAACTTCGGAACATCGTCGAGTGAAAAAGGGATGAAAGAAGGGCGTGGGGAAAGGTTGTTCGAAACAGTTAAGGCACTGTGATATGTGCCTACCTTATACGTATACAATCCCTTACCATCTTTTCCTATACCGTATACACTTTATCCTTGTGTTAGTTATATACGGTTGCCTTGCGTTCTTGTTACCAACCCCCTACCCCCATCGTCGTCGTACCGTTGCCTTCAAAGGATGAACTTTTTACATCTGTGCGATAATCAGTCTTAATTGGACGGAGGTTGCAAAAATAAAAAAAAAAGAAAAACGGAATCAGAAAAAAATAAATGATATAAGATGAAAGTAATTGGAGCGAAATTAACGAAAATAGGAGAAAGAGAGAGAGAGAGAGGAATAAATATGGATAATATTTCGAGAAATTCTCTAATCGTCAGATCGTTTAGGCGATTTCTGTGGGCCTATTGAAGGGATTGATTTATAAGAATCTACTCACTCTGGCAATGCAAAAGAAACGGTTTGGACAGGGTGAATGACCCTAACCTGCAAACTTTGGACCACTCCATTAGTTTTGTAGAAGTGTTGAACCTTGATGATACGTCGAAACAGGTTGAAAAGTCGCAACCAGTTTATGGGCTGGCATAATATCATCAATGATCGGCAAAGTTATTTGGGAATATTTTTGGCTGGAGGTCCTGGTATTAAATATAATTATTATAAGATTACTATAAGATTAAGTCTTGCACCGGACCACGTCGGTGGTTAACTGAGCGTTCATCAAACAACTTGACTGTCCCAGCCACGCATCGTATGCCATGCCTTGGGCAGTACTTAGATGCAGCGACCAATACAATGACGAAGTAGCTATTTAGATTGCTACATTTAAAAATGGTCACTGTGACGTAGAGAGAGCCCTAGTTGGTCTAATTATTCTGAGCTGATGTAATTCTGACTAATTATTCTTTAACCGTGAAAAAATGGATATGTCAGCTAACCCTTTCTTTGAGTTTACCTTCGTTAAAATTCCGAAGGGAGAAAAGGATTTCCATTTTTAATTCGAATCCGGCTGTCGGTTATTTTCTGTTATTTTATTTTTCACTCTATCCATTAGCTAAGCTAAGCTATGTGCATGTATGTATGTATGTATGTACGTAACTACGTACAGAGTTTCTCTTCTATTCGCGGGTCTCTCGGTACATTGAAATTACGTGGAAAACGCATGTACGTGAGTATATTCAAATTTATGTATTTATATAATACCTTTCATCCTCACGCAACGAAAAATAAATCATTGAAAAAGTAAGGTTTTGGTAAAATTTGGGTAAAATTCTCCTTTCGGTTATAGAGGTATTAAAAAATTAAGAATGAATAAAGACTAAAGACTTTATTCGATATATCGTTCAATTATTATTTCACCACGATCGGTATCTAGAGTGTCGTTCATCCGCTGCACGATAAAGAGTTCGCGCTCACTCGTATCCACCCCCGTACCTATACCTTCATCATCCCACCGCTGCCACCGCTGCCACCGCCGACGTTTGTCGAATAAAACATTAGAATGGGGAATAAATTAAATTAAACCTCCATCTAACACAAAATTTACTTAATCACTTTAAATAGGGCCGTCGAGGAGGTGGTGTAGACTGAGGCATCGTGGATCAATGACGAAAGAAAGAGAATACTCGATATGGTAATTTTATTTTCTGTTCTTTCCTATGTCTTCATTTTCTCAAAACAAAGAAAAAAATTTATAGAATAATGACAACCTAAGAAAAAAAAAAACAAAATTTGAAAAAAAAAAAAAATAAAACCGTAATTCAGAAGAAAATTTCTCTACTCGTCCGACGGAGATTTATTTTATTCTTTATTTTTTCTAACAAAATTATAATAAGAGAGCGATAAAGTAAACGAGTTCGCGATCTGGATACCGATACCGATATCGATATCGATATCGAACGCCACCCTCTGCTGCAGCACCGTTACTTCAAGATTCGAAGTGATAGTAATTGAGGGCTGTTGTATACAGCTATCGCTGCAGACTCTTGTGAGAGCACTAACAGAGGTTGGTATATAGTGGTGTACCCATTATAATAGATAGATAGATAGATAGATGGGTAAGATATATAAACGCGGGTGTTGAACGACGAGGAGGAGGAGGAGGAGGAGGAGGAACAGGAGGGGGTGGTGGCGTTGGTGTTGGTGGTGCAGGTAGTGCAAGAATAAGATGTGGACGATTGGTGTGGAAGGTGGGAGAAATCCGGTGTTAAAGTCCCCTTAATGAGATTTTGCAGGGACAGGGTGCATTCTCTTAAATGAAATCAGAGAATCCATGAAAGCTGCCAGCTTAGAGCGTTTCTCACCTATACACTCCGCCTCTCCGCGTCAGGTTGAGGAACGGAGGGTGAAACACACGAGGAAAGCTTCCGGGGCTTCTATCGCGCGCTTCTATTCACGTACATACCAAGTGCAGACGTCCTACGGGTTCGTCAAATTATATTTAGAGTGCCAGGTAGAACCAGGTACCCGTTTCTTTTTCTTATTCTTTTTTTTTTTATTCTTCTATTTTTTTCCTCTTCTTCTCCTTCGTCTTCTTTTTCCTGATCGCTATAATAACTAAAAATTCTCATCTATATTTTTTTCGATCATTAATCAAGTTTTTCGATAAAAAAATCTTTCTTGCAAAGTAAATGATTGCTGAAAATTTCGGTGGAAAATAAAAATGGTGGATTGGAAAAACAAAATGGAACAAAAAAAGAAAAAACTAAATTTACTCATGCGATACGTAAATCTTGAACCAAACAGAGAATAGGAAACATTTTATCAAGATAATTCTTCGTACCAGACAGCTGCAGCAGTTAAACGATTTCGTATCAAGTTTTATGATCGTCGTAACTCCTTAACGACAATGAATCCTAGATGTATGTATGTACGTACATTGTAACATGCATGCATAGGATAGATAGAGGGAGGGTAGTAGGGTAGGGTACGGTGGGTTGGGGTGTACCTACTTCTATTCTATGTATACCTGTATTATACTGCACCTAGTATTATGACATTTTCGTCTGGGAATTTACCTTACCTCTCATAATATCTGCTTCCGTATCACCCATAAAGGTATGCCCCCTACGTACCTTCTATCGAAAAAGAACGGAAATCTTTTTCCTTATTATATGCGCATGTATGTACGTATGTACATACGTTATGTATGTACGTATAAGTTAAGGTGTACCTGCAATATCGATACAAATTTAGTTTCGTAACGATAAAGAGAACAAGAAGGACGTCCGATATAAGTCGATATCCTCATTTTAATGGTAAATTATTGTCTACACAATAATGCGGATGGGAAATCAATTATACTCTGTAACAAAGTTTTAGCCCTTCGAGGTTGGTTCAGATGCGGGGTTGAATTAACGACCATCCCCATCCCCATCCCCATCCCCGTCTTCGTTCTCGTTCTCGTTCCCTCGCGTTCCATCGAACCAGCATCATCAGGGGTACTCAATTCGATTTGGTTCAATTATTCACCCCGATTACTTACTTCTAAATAATAACAACAACTATACCGCAATGTTAATAATTTGATCGTGAAACGATTCAAAGAACTATTCCCGCACACCATGATTCGATTTCGTTAAACTTAAACTCATGTCAGTCGTGCTTCTTTACGGCATCTTTTAAACCCTAATTCACGTATTTGAGGTTTGAGATCGGGGGTTGTTTTTGCGGTTCGCACCTGAAGCAAGGAGTAGATAAGGTGGCAGGGGCTTGGCCATACTTGGAGGCTATAAAATGTAAGCGAGGTTCAACCTTTTACGGGATTTCATACACCGAGATAGGGATTTTAGGATACTGCGCGATCTCACCCTTCGTCCGTTATACCGCATCTATAGATCACACAGTTTTGAGCGGATTAAAAATTTACAGATCTGTGGCCATCGGGTTTTTATCGAATAGGGCGGGTTACTGATTCGAAGGTATTCGACACGGCTGCACCCTCGCTCCTTACACTTTCAAAGCTTAACGTCTACCCTCGCGCTCCTCTTCCCCTTTCCCCTTTCCCCTTTCTCTTTCTCTTCTCTCAGGCTTCCACCGTGCCTGTTAAATAGAGATAAAAATCGACTAGGGGCGATGCGAGATTGGGGTCGGCCCGCGGGGTAGGATCTTTATTAAAATTCGCTGATCAATGAATTCGATAATCTCGCACGCCGTACCGAATTTTCTTCAGTATAACCCGCCCGCCGCACAGTCTTTTCTGCCTTATTCGTTTAGCTTCGCTCCGCTTCGTTTCGTTTCTCTATATTTTTACTCTTTCAGCTCTTTCTCTCTCTCTCTCTCTCTCTCTCTCTCTCTCTCTCTCTCTCTCTCTCTCTCTCTCTCTCTCTCTCTCTCTCTCTCTCTCTCACTTTTCAACTAATTCCCTTCTATCTTATATACATATATACCGGAAGGAAGAACGGCGCCCGAAGGCAGGTAAAAAGAACAAGAATAAGACGAAGAAGAAAAAGAATAAGAGAATAAGTCGGTTGTTGCACCAGCCATTGTCCTGGGGTCGTGCTGATCCAAGAGAAAGAGAGAGAGAGAGAGAGAGACTTTAGCCGAGGAACTGGGGGATTAAAAAGTAACTAAGTTTAGTCGGCGATGATGAGGGGCTCCGGATTTAACTCCCTTGTTTAAACTTTTATTGCTGGGATAATATTGTTATAAAAATAATAACGACCACGGGCTGTTTTTGATTTTTCGATGTCCGGTGCTATTATACCTTCAACGCAAATCCGCAGTCGAAATATTATATGAAGACGAAAAATAATTCTAGAATAAAAATTATAAACCATGCGAGAATACGAGATGGATAAGTTCATTTATCAACCTTGAGGCGAGGCTCCAGAAGCTGACGACTAGAACGGATGAATAAATGCTGAAATGTTTACGAGGTCGTTAAAACTTAGAGTAGTATGTACCTACCTACCTACCTACCTACCTACCTACATCACCGTGACGAACTAATTTATGCTAAATACTTTTTCGCCATTTCCCTTCCGAGCTTGTACAGCTATTACAGCTACTACTCGACTCGACGTATGTACATACATACATACATCTTGTATGTACATACCTATATATGTACATGTACTAGTCGGATGAGATATCGCTTAACCGTGGGCTGTTAACCACTTCTGATGGGTACGTGTCGTACATACGTACATACATATGCATGTACCTATCCAGACTGGAGAAAGGAACAATACCTAAAACGCTCGTTACTCTCGAGTATGACGATGTCTACAACTTTATCGCAATTGGCATCATCACTGGGGGAAAAACGTTATTTTACCCACTCCACTGATATCTGGGGGACTTTAAAAGATTAAAACTTCCACGAATAAGACGAACAGAAATTAGCTGATGCGTATGAGCAGTTAAATTTGTTTACTTCTCACAGAGCGGACAAATATGAAGGGTGAAATTTCTGAAGATCTGGGGGGAGGTCTGTAAGAGAACAGTAGCTAGTGGTGGTGGTGGTGGTGGTGCTGTTGCTGCTGCTGCTGCTGCTGCTGCAGACTTGAACGTTTCACGAGCGCACACACACGGTAGAGTTATCATGCCAGTATAAACACCCTGTATAAACACAGGGGTTCTACCACACGCGGTGTATTTTCAAGCAGATTGAAAAAGCTCTTCGTTCGAATGAAACGGCGACGAAGCTGTGATGCGAGGCGAGGCAAGATTTCCAGTAAGAAAATGTCCTGCACGCGGTTATAAGCTACCACGGATGGACGAGGTGCGGTTTTGGATGGACGACGGTGTTATTTGGTTACCCCCTTCTTTTATAAAAGAAGGTGCACCATGTTGGGAATGGGGATTTTTTTTTTTCACGTCTTCGAGGAATAGGAATAGGAGGATGAGGATGAGGATGAAGAGTTGACGATATGTACCTATGCGGTTCGTATATCGTCGAACGAACAAAGGAGGGCAACGTTCCTTTTATACGTTGTATGTACCTAGGTCTTCTCCTCCTCCTTCTCCCCCTCGTCCTCCACCTCTTCTTTTTCCTCTTCTTCTTATTTTACTCTAATCTATCTCTGTCCTTGCTGTAGTACCTCGAACTTCGAACCGCGAGTCTCGACCCTCGCGACCCTCGCGACGTTTCTCGACTCTCGACGTTCGCCTGCGTCGTTTCAACCGGCGGATTCAGTCCGTGCAAACAAGCCCCATCCGGTCTGTCAATATTTCACCTCTTTTAAATGGAATGCGGATGAAATCATCCCTTTCTCTTCCTCCCCTTCCTCTTTATCTTCATCCATCCATCGCTGCTTATATCTAGTTCAACGTTGACTCGATGCGGTAACAACCGTAACCCAAGACAATAAGTAGACGGATTCGTGTTTCTACGCGGAGTAACCCACTCCCGGTTTTATTATCGATCTTTAAATTTAGTTTTGGTCAATCTGAAGTATTTGCCATTATATATTGTACATACACGATGTCTTCGCCACTCGATGATGATCACTGTATGTACATATTATAAACTATAACCGAACAAAATTAGTGAGTTACCTTTAGCATGAACCACCATTTTCAGACACCTTGACCGATTTACTTGAAATTTATATCAGCGCTAGTCCAAAGTGTTTTCAACTTGTGCCCGAAGTCAACATTCTGTATTCCTAAGGGTTACGTTACGGCACCCCGAAAACCAACCCTATGCGTAGAATCGAAGAAGGCCTCGAACTGATACGGAAAGTATAAAGTGTTTTCGGACTTTTCATTGAAATTTTTAAATTCACGTTCAAAAAATTTACTATAAAATTTTTCAATTTTAGTTTCGAATTCTGGAATTGGATTGAATATTTTTTCATCTTTTAGATGGCACAAAATATATTCAGAATCTAAAGAAATTGGCGTTTTCCAATTTTCGGAGCTTGTCCATATTACTTGAATATATCGTTTAATTATTTAAAAATGTCGCAAAATTTTTTTTTAAATTAACTAACCGAATTGCGGTATATGAGTAAAAATGATTATTATAATTGTCAGTAAACCTTGTCCTGCATGTGGAACTATCCGCTTCTGCAGTGCCGGTACGTATCGTACAAACGTCGCGTGTTTCTGCGTTCCCTTTTCCCCGCCGTTGTGCTACCGCGTGGTTCAAATTGGCATAGTTTTTTTACGAGAAGAAGAGTAGGTTCTGGGTGGTGGTACAGGGTACAGGGTACAGAGTGTAGGGTTCAGGGTGTAGGGTAGGGGCTGACCGGAACGACAAAAAATGGGAGACCAAACATCCCAGCGTATAAACTCGCGGAGGGCAGAGTCGTGAAAAGCAACGACGGGCATAAAACCGCTCTTCCACTACAGGGTACCGACCCGTAATTACTCTGGCTCTTTTTGTTTTTTTTTTTTAACATCATTTTTTTTCTTCATTTTTTCGTTCTTTTTTTTTGTTTTTATTTTTGTATTTTTTTAAAATCTTTTTTCGGGATGAAGCGGGAGTAGGGGAGCTTCTTTTGTATTTCCTCTACGACTTCAACGCAGCCGCGAGCGGACTACAATTTTAGCCAACTTTTTCTTGATTGAATTTTCTTCCTTTCTTTCATTGAAGAAATTAGTTAAGGGGTTTGGGTATCACCCGCGCAAGCGGATGAAGACAAAATCTTTAACCTTAGGTATATATATATATACCTATTTAGATACGATTACGACGTATTCTTATTATTTCTTTTATTTTCTCCTTCTTCTTCTTCTTCTTCTTCTTCTTTCCTTTTCTTTCTTCGTTTCTAGACTTTTCTTGTTATATCTTACCTTTTTCTTTTTTTGTAACGTTTTTCTTGTTACCTTTTTCCTTATATACATCAATTGGAGTATACCACGCCGGAGATTTCGTGTTCCAAATTATTTCTAATAATAGAAAGATGAAATAATATTTTGCAATGGAGATACAGGATTTTAATACAATAATTACACCACGCATATTACTGCAGTCGTAAAGATAATGATCCCGAAACTTGTTACAAAATTTAATGATCGTTCGAGCGTGTTTTCATTCTTTACTTTTACTTTTTTTTTGTTTTTTATTTCTATTTTTTTTTTATTAGTTTTATTTTTGTAATTTTCTTCTATTTCACTCTTTTTCTTCCCCCTTTTCTTTTTTTTTTTTTTTTCTCTCCAATTTCATTTTACCGTCGTAACTGTTTTACGATGATCCGCAGAAATATACGAGCGCTCTTCTCTCGGTCTCTTTATTATTTCCAGGTTATTTAAAATTTTCAATCCCTCGGGGTTTCGTCTTTGTCTTGCTGCGGGGTTCTGCGATTATACAATGAACTTTGCCTCTACTTATACTTATACTTATACTTATACTTATACTAATACTTACTCGGGGTATCAAAGCTCCGCGCCCATCAGATTTTACAGAATATTTTTGACTAGGTATGTACATACATACCTGTATAATAACTTACTCGCTAACAACTCTCGCGATTTCAATCCGAAACAGTTTAATTAAAAGTAAACATTTATTTAATATAATTACACGATCGATTTTCGTCATAATTTTATACATTTAATTAATTATATTAACGGGCTATCGTTCGTTATCATTTAAATTTCAATTCGTTACAGTCTATATCTATTCCTGTATTATTATACCCATGATTAAAATAAATTATCCGGATCAATTTTTATCCTATATAATAAAAAAAATTCGGGGTTTTATATGTATTTTAACATATACGAGGAGCTAAGGGTTGCTTCGGATCATTGTCACAGAAACAAGATAGATATTTTCAGGTCTGAAGTTTTCCAGATGAAACAAAATCGTTAACAGATATCCTAAGAAAGTTTTTTTTTTCTTTAGTTTATTTATCGTAAGCATCAAAATAGACAAATCCTACCTAAACAAATAGTATCTCCTTTTTTTCAAAGCTCTTTTAAGAGTACAGAAACTTCATTCTTCATACGAAGCCTGTATACTAATTATTTCTATGTGGGAAATCGTTAACTGCTATTCCGACCATCTCCACCTCTATTTAATTAAAAATATAAACCCGACTCCTCTTAGATGACAAAATAAATTTTCACCCCACCCCGAACGAAGTTAATCTTCCTAAAATCTTGTTCGTCAAATTTCTCCATTTTTTTTTTTTTTTTAGGCTTTTTTTAGGTCCTAAATATATTCTCGATCCTTTACCACTCACACTGCCAAAGGCACGCCAACAGTCTTTGAATTCCTTAGCCGACTGCTTGGCATTCATAGAGTACGTAGGCATTCAATGCTCCACTCGGAGGTCCGCGTTGAATGCAATTGGAATTAATTTTGGTGCTTTTTTTTTATTATATGTAGGTACTATTATCCGGTCTTTCTGCGGCCTGCCTTATTCTCCTCGTTTGCCTTCTCTCTGCCCCGTTTGGTACATTGCTAACTAAATTTTTCATTAATTGTGTATTTCATTTCATTTTTTTTTTTTTTTTTTTACGATTAACTTACTAGCACATCCATCTCTATGTTCCTCTCATCGCGATCGTTTGATCATAATGAATTCGTCCCCGGTTCGTTACGCTTATAGTAAAGACAGGAGATACATAAACTCGGATAGTAAATCCCCCGGGATCTATCTCTAGATATTTTCTCAAATTGACCGAGTTCGCCATATTGGTCTCGTGGGTCGAGCGTTTCTTTGACAAGTAAAGAAGAAGAAGAAGAAGAAGAAGAAGAAGAAGAAGAAGAAGAAGAACGTGGCGTAGAAGGAGACGAATAAAAGACCATAAAATAGAAAGAACAAACTAAAAGAAAAACTAAGAGAAAAGAAAAAGGCAATAGTAGCAGGAGTTTATCCTAGTAGGACGTTTCCGTTTCGTCGATGCCCGCGGGAAAGCGAGAGCGTTGCCATTATCGGAATTCGATCTCTAAGGGGCGTCGAGACGGTGAGTAAAGTATCGATTTAATTTTACTCGGTGGTTCGAAAACTTTTAAAATTGTTCAAATTTTTCCCGCGTTCAAATGGTTCTAATGTTCTAATTTTCACTCTTACTATTCCCAGCTCGTCTTTCGCGTTTCGCAATTACTAAATCCATTTCGAGAATCGTTATCTACTTAAGCTATAGTCGTCGTTGAAGAAACGAACGAAAATCACAGCAATTATTCTACAAGAAAGTCAACAAAGCTTTTCTCCCTCTCCCTTTCTTTCTGTCTTTAGTAACAAATCAAAATTCATAACAATAAACGAAATGTAATTTAGGACGATCGGCGAAATTATGTAAAGAAAGAACAAAGAACGTTCTTTGATTCTATACAAATAGTACAATTGACGATGATGATACGTCGAAAATTGTCGAAATTGACGTTAAACTCGATCCACTAATATTTTTTTTATTTTTCTTTATTTACCGTCAATGCTTTGAAAATGGAACCGAAATGACGAGGCTACGAAATGGTTGACTGTCAACGTTTCTATATCATGGAATAATACACAATAAACCCACGCTGAAACGGCATACGTGCAGCATCACCACATGAATACGTATATACGTATAATTTGTATATGTTTCTACCAAAACATCAGAGAACATGAATAGACTATGTACATTGCTAATTAGAGAAATGCACAAGGAGTAAATCCCTCCTCGCTAAGCCTCTGATCCTCTCCTAGCTGTTCATGGAGCGGGCTATTAGAGGAGGGTTGCGCGTTGGTATACGGAGGCACATTGATAACTATTCAGTTACGAACGTGCAGAGTGCTAATTAAATGGGATGAAAACCCGAAGAGTTATTTTTATTTTCTTCATCTTTTGTCTTTTTTATATTCTGTCGGATGATCCGTAAATCCACGCTAGGGACGTCACTCAGTGGTTTATCTATGCAACGAATATATGGTGATGTTCAAACTATACATAACGGAAGGAAAAAAAAATAAAGAAAGAATTCCCGTTCAGGGATATCGTATCATCAAAGTTGGCAAATTAGCCAAACTACGAGTTTTTCACCCCTACGGTAGATAATTTCGGGATGGTTGGTCTACTGCTGGTGGTGCTACTGCCGCTGCTGCAGGGACCTATATCAAGGAAAAAGGTAAAGCTCAATTCAGCGAAAGATTCTACGTCGGCGTACACACCGCCATAGATTTCCCATCGATGTCAACCCCGATAACACGGAAGGGACTATTGATATCTTGGTGGGCGGTGAAGGGCTACTGAGGGGGTAGGGTAGCCGCCTTCTATTTCGGCTTGGGAAGCTTCTCTCGCGTGGAAATCCCTCGGGAGAACTCCTGCCTAAGAAAGGGATACGTATAGCCGAAAGTCCGACCAGTTTTGGTCCGCTATCGACCGCAGGTGGTGTGTCTCATCCTCATCCTCCTCTTACTCTTGCTCCTTCTTTTTCTTCTCTTCCTTTTTCCTTATACGAAAAATTTCTCGTCCTCTTATGCTGCTGGCAGGAACAGAGAGTGAACCATTTTAATTTTCTGTGAATTATATGTATGTAGAGTCGTATTCCCCAGATTTTCTTTCAGAAACAAATATCTATCTTGAGCTTAAATTCCTGATGATTATTATACGTCAACTGACTGTAAAGAGACTTTCAACTTATACAGCTACATCTCATTCCTTTGTGTCGCTGTATAAGCGCTGATGTTGAGGATCGTTCATGACATATCTAAAGATTATGTATTTGAAATTATTTTCGACGGTCATTCACTCGTTCATTCATTCATTCATCCATTTATTTATTTATTTATTTATTCATTCATACATTCTGAACTGACTACCAGTTATATAGATCCTGGGTACGTGACTCCGTGTAAATCCTATTACTGAAGCAGTTTATAAATCCCTTTAGACTCTGCACGGAGTAATAAAAGATTATGATTATAAGTATGCGCGACAAATTGATCGTGGGAAATCGAGAAAGCCATACTCGAGGGTATATTTTTTTATTAATTTTTCTTTCCCGACCCCCAAAAATCGGAACACTACGAATTTGTTTGTTCGTATATTTTTTTTTTCATTTTAGCCTGCACTAACCTAGTTTTTTCTCTGCAGTAATTCATCACCAGAGTATTGCGAAATTTTCATGAGGTGAAAGTTGGCATTTCTGAGTCACTGTCTCTCATAGTTATAAGATACAATCAGAGTAAACGCGGTTGTTGCCTCCCGCAATGACCGCTGGAGTTTCTATTCAAAAATTATTATTATTTTTTTTGTTTATCTCCAATAAATAGTCCGTAGTAAAACTGAAGTGAGTTTTCTTTTTTCTTGCTACTGAAAACCCGACATCTAGAGGTCTGTGAATACCTTCTTCTCAACTACATGCATCGCGTATTTCGAATATAAGTTTGAACTCACGTGATACGAGATGTGAGACAGAAATGAGGTTGGAATTTGTCCGTATCGTTATTCCGTATATAGTGAAGATCAGTTTGTATATTATCACAGTGAATGGGGAGAGGAGAGAGAACCGTGGCCATTCCAGACTCAGATTCCTGATATTTCTCCGTGAATGAAGAAGAGGAAGAAGAAGAAGAGGAGAAGGAAGAAGAAGAAAAAGAATCACCATCGTCTTCGCTGTACCTACTTTGGATACATATTTTCTACTAACCCTGTGCCCTGTACCATGCAGCATGAGGAGGTTGATGCATGAGATAGACGATACTAGACAGACTACGACATGCAGTAATAAGAGACACTCTATCAACATCTGCTGTTTGGTTGGTTTAATAGGTGGCAGCCAGGGCCCAGGCAGCAGCAGCAGCAGCAGCAGCAGCAGCAACAGCCAGTATGTTGCGTATATTACGTTCAGTTATAGCCTCCTATCGTATACACAAACACACACACACACACACACACCTATTGTAGACGTATGTGTACTGTATACGTGTATATGGTGTTGTATGGAGGAGGATGAGGAGAAGGAGGAGGAGGGACCGACCAATGATTGACTGACTGACTGACTGATGGACTGACGGACCGTTCACACTCGACAGCTCAAGTTCATTGACCCTGCGACCATATATAATATACTTACCCAACGGTCGAAGTTGGACGGTCATATACAGCGGAGGCATTATTCTTTGATAAAACTGCATCAGCGTACTGTACCAGCGTGAGCATTAAGTTATAGGCAAGCCGTGCCACATTCGAGTGATTTATTTTTATATATATACATACGTTATTTAATGATTTTCATATTTTATACCGCTGGTGGTGGCGGTGGTGGCGGTGGGAGGGGGTGGGTTGAAAAAGACATGACAAAAAAAGTTACTTGGAAGAAAAAGAACAAAAAGAAAAGAAAAGAAAAAAAAAACACTCAGGGAATTTCATTTCGAAAGACTCGAGCCTCGACTCGAGGAGCTACCGTGGAAGAGTGATTACGTTCGGAAGACGTGAAAAAAAAAAAAAAACAAAAAAACAAACAGAAAGAAAGAAAGTAAAAAAAAAAAAGTAAGTTCATCCCCAACTCCCCCCCGACCCCGACCAAAAAAAAAGTCGAGGATTCTGAGTTTCAGAACGCAATGAGATCCGGAGGGTGCGAATATACGCGTAGGTACGGTATATAGGTACTAGAGTATGATTAGGATCGCGATTACAAGCGTGGTTCCGGTGTTTGGGATGTTTCGGGCTCGTTAGCCGCGACTTTCCACTGAAGGGAAAGAAAAGAGAGAAAAAAAGGAAAACAAAAAAAAAAAAAAAATATGAAAAACAAAAAACAAAAGAAAAATATACCGAGGAGAGAGTGAGAAGAGAGATAGAAAGAGAGAGGGAGGGAATGGGATGAAAGAAACAAATGAGAAACAAGAAAAGAAAGAAAAAAGAATAATAATAAAAAATAAATAAAAACAAAAAAAAAACAACGCCGAGTACGGAGAGTGTCGTAAGGTCATAATCTCACGCGGTCACTTCTGCTGCTCTGAGCAACGCGCGCGGTTACGGGGCTTTCGAACAAGTTTATAACAACGACCGAAGCGAGTTAGAGATAGAAAGAGAGAGAAAGAGAGAGATTGACTATACGGCGTCTATTACACTTCCTCTTTGCAAAAACTTGCTCACTTTTCAAGAAGCGAACTTTAAAGCAGAGTTTATTTTTAAGAATTCTTTCACCTGGCAGATTTATTATTTTTGTACCGGGGCCGGACTGGAGTTCCGCATTTTGAAAATTCGGAACTGTTAAAATTCCGAATCCATTTCAGACTGTAATTTCGAATTTTCAGAAACGTTAAAATCGGGAAAGATCGGAATGTAGACACTTAAAAACTCAGAAAGTCTAACAATCCGAAAATTTAGAAATTTTGCCTTTTGTTTCTTCAGCTTTTTGAATTTTCATATTCTTCGACTCTTCATATTCATTCGACTTTACTCCATCGGCTAATTTTTACATCAATTTAATATCTGATCCTAAAACCTTGTCCAATTCATCGCTGGCCCTTCCACGTGAATTCAAGTCAGTGTAAAAATATATATCCGACTATATAAGATGCTATTAGAAATGCATGCACGGGCCGATATGCAGCCAAGATACGCCGGCTATGCTTGAAACTATACATCAAGTATATACGTTAAGAAAAATGCTGCTACGTGCAGTATATTCGACTTCTTCGGGGTTCGGAATTTGCAAATTCCACAAGGCTTTCGGTTCGGTTCGGTTCGGTTCGGTTCGTCCGTCCGACCGATCGTTTGCATCGAACGAATACTGATGGAGGTTGTATAGCCGTTGGATAGCGAGCCTCTTTCTTTTTCGGTGCAGCACTTTGCGAAATAGATCTCTGCCTCGCACTTCCACGATTTCTTATGCGGGGGGTCAAGAGAAAAACGTTATTCTATACACCCCGGCCTCAATTGTTTTCCAAGGAACGTGTTATGAATCTTGCTTTCCCGTTTCTATCGCGAAGCGTTTTTACCGTTTCTTAGACTATACCCATGAATCTTAGTCACACCGTTTTTCTCTCCTGAATTTTAATAACGCGAGAGTGAATTCGACGTAGAAACGTTTCTGCAACTATACACGTATACATACACATACTTAGGTATATATACATATATAACACATACGTCTACGAAACTGCGAAACTTCCCTTCGCTATTCCTTTTCAACCAACTTTCGTGTGAATGTGTATTTCTCGATTCGAGTCTCTCCCTCCCTCCGTTTGACATTTACTTTCAACTCTCGACACGACCCAACCGAAGGTGGCTCTTGAAACGGTAGAAAGATGGTTGAGGAGGTCCTTGGAGAACCTTGACGACAAATTTTTACCACGTCAAAAAAGTTTTGCAGCCCGTAACCAAGTCCTCGATACTTATTGTTACCGGATCGTGGACAGGGGTGACAAAAGAGTAGGTAGATATATCTATTTCATTGATAAAAGGAGAACGAATACCGACCAGTGCGACGGTGCCTCGCTTCACGATCCGGAATCTCTTGGGTCAAAGTTTATTTTTTTTTTTACAATTTTTAAAAACCTGAACTGACCAACAGTAGACGCGAGATTTACTTTCTGCAATTATAAAATAGTACATTTCGATACTAGTGCGAAAGTGTTGATTTTCGGCGGAGTGTGAAGTTTTTCGCCCGAATGAAGCGAGGGTGACAATCACACGAGTCGAGAATCATCTTTCGCACGTGTATCGAATCTTGTTTTTCGATACAACGTGCGGAAAGTTAAATTTTATGCACGCGAAGCGGGCGCAAAATCGAACTTTGCGCACGGCATGTTGAAAAAAAAAGTATGAGGTGTTCAAATTTTGCAAATATTATCCTTGTGCCAGTTTGTTTAACGGTATTTTTATTTCCACTCGTAAAAGAAGCTGATCCTCCTTCGTTGCTTATCGACATTTCGTTGGAAAAATGTAATCCTTCAGCCTCGGTAAAGTCGTGTTGTAATCAAGTTTCGGGTTGAGAGCTTTGCCGAGAAACTTTCCGAAACTGCATAGTTGGAAAAAGTGTGATAGAAATGGGTACGGAGAGGTTCCACTATATCGACCGTTGGTTGACCGCTCACCGTATCCTGGATACCTAACCCAGTCGTCGTCGTCGTCGTCGTCGTCGTCACGATGAGAAAACCAGAGAGAAAATCGTTGACGAAAGGTGAATTCGAAGGGATAAGTCTACATACTATACTATTTCATCCTATTTCAATTCCTCTCGCTAGTTGCGCTGAGGAATAAGTGCGGGAAGCTAAAATGTAAATCGCAAAACATCAAATCCCCAGTCGACGTCGACATCCTCGTCGTCGTCGTCGTCGTCGTCGTCGTCGTCGTCGTCGTCGTCGTCGTACTATATATACATATATACTCTCGACAAAAATCCCGGCCTTATCTCCTCTCTAGATGCGCGCCAAACACCTCCAGACTTACCAGCGCCGGATATAATATGCAGAATCTAACAAGCGGCGGCTGCAGCGCCGCCAGATGCTGGCAATTGTTTCATCCCACCGTAATCCCCGGCTCCTCTTTCCGCATAAAGAGAATTTCGTTTGCTGCTACTGCACTGCCACTGCAATTTCCATTATTATTATTATTATTATCATTATTATGATTCACGTAGAAAAATTGAGTCCGAAATTAATGACGTATCGAGGAGGCGTTTTTCTAAATCGAAGAAGGAACTAGGTGGACATTTTATGGTATTTTGTGTTTTTTTTTTTTCTTAAACGCATCACGAGAATTGGTAAAGATATAGGTACATACGTTGTACCGTCTAAATCTCACGTATTATAGTTTAAGCCAAGGGCTGTGATATAGATTATAGACTTATGGAGGAGACTATAGAGTTTCGAGCGAGGATGGACGGGAGGGGGTCGTAGTTTCCTCCAGCGTTATCACGATGTTGGAAACTCTGAACGTAACCTGGGAGTCTGAGTGCCTCGGGGTGACCTAGGGAACGATCGTTGAACCATCAGGTGCAGGTATGTATAGGATGGCGAAAGAGTCGCTGTAGAGGAAGAGAAAGAGGAAGAGGAAGAGGAAGAGGAAGAGGAAGAGGAAGAGGAAGAGGGGGTATGAAGGGGAATGAGGATAGCTACTGGTATATCAACTCCCAGGGGGGGGAAAAACCCTTTCGACCACTCTTGGGCCTCGTTTCGCGTCTCTGCCTTCGCGATCACAAACTTTGAAACTCCGAAACTTCACCGTTATCCTCGTATCAACCTCTACCTACCTACCTACCTACCTACCTACGTTCGTACCTACTCCGTAGTCCGTTACGAAGGTTCGGAGTAGACCGAGGTATAACAAGCCTCGTGCTACAATATATGTGCATATATTTATATATCTATGAATATTGTATAGACACAAACACGGGTATCAAGACAGAAATTGACATGAATTTGAATTTGAATTTGAATTTCTATTCCGCTTATCGTATTTAGGTATCGGGGAAAAACTATTTTTGGGATATATGTATGACACAGTTCTCTTTTTTTTATCTCTAGGATACGTAGAGCATTCCACGAAGTATATCGATCAAGATAGGAAATTGATGTTTCCGATCTACTACAATCTTTTTTTTTTTTTTTTTGCGAAAGCAATGCTCGAAAAACAAACCTTTGGTTTTTTTTTTTTTTTAAATTTGTTTCAATCATTCGTTTCGGAGATATCGCTAATTAAGAGACTACCCGTTTTCTAAAATCTGAAAAAATTCAGGAAATTATAGAAAAATATTACACAATTTTTGAATCCAGTTAAAAAATTTTGTGATATTTACCCAGAATTTCTTGAATTTTTTTTTAAATTTTAGAAAATAGGTAGTTTTGAAATAACGATATCTCCGATACGAATGATTGAAACAAACTGTAAAAAATCAGAACTTTGTTTTTTGACCAGTACTTTCCCAGAGAAAAATTTGGAATAGATCGGAAACATCAATTTCCCTATCTTGATCGATACTTCGTGGAATGTTTTACATGCAGAGCCAATATAAATGATCAAAAATAAAACTGAGTTGGGGTGAAGTTCTAATAGGTCAAAATTACGAATTTTATTACACATCGACTCACAGTTTTTCGAAAGGGTATTTACCCGAAAGTCTGCACAGTCCAATAAAAAAATTTCTCAAATCGAGAAACACCGAAGGTACAAAATTCCGAAAATTGAAGATTCGAAAGGCCGAAACTCCAAAATTGGAAATTCACGTTATACAAAGGTTCTTGCCCCCACCCATTAAATTTTCCGATTTTTGGACTATTCGAGTTTCGAGCTGTCTGAAACTTGAACGTTTCTGAAAATTCGAAATCGTCTCAAACGAAATTGTAATTTACACCATTCTCAACTTTCAAAACTTCAGAACTTCAACCCAGATCTAATAAGACCCTTTATTTTTCCTGAAATTTATTTACTTTAGTAGTTTGTTTTAAACAGAATCGTCAACTTATTTTCTGAATCCAAAATTTTCAAAACCTCTACAATCTTGAAGGTCTCGGGTGTACCAATATATGTATAGGTATAAAACGTGTTTCAATAAAGCCTCGTGGGTTGGTATTTTCTGCTATAGGCTGTGAAATCTTGATATCGAAATATATTTTTATCGTCCAATTTCTATATCGGTGGGGAAAACGAAAAAAAATATTTTTTATTTATTTATTTATTTTCTTTATTATTTATATATGGATTTCATTTTATTTTTATATATTTTTTTCTCAACGTTTATTATAACTATACGAACATCTCCCCAAGAGTGATAAAATATAGATATACATATATACATTTTCGAATATGGCAATAATTCAGGATTGGTTTTGCGGAACTAAAACTTTTCGGCGAAGTATTTCCGTGTAGGTATTCAAAATATCGTTAATCTCCCCTTTTTCATTTCCGTTCCGCATGAAAAAGAAAAAAAAAAAAATTAAAAGTTAATAAAAATGGATTGAAATTATTCGTTTTTTTTTTTTTTTCTTTTTTCTTTTTACATTTTTCGCTGATACTTCAAGCTATACGTATAATATATTTTATTACTTATAATTACCCTCAAACTTTTACTATACGACTTCAATTTTGAGATACGGCTTCAATAGAATCAGACGCGTTACGCGATCTTATTAGATAAATAGTTATACGTATATAATGTATTATACAGGCTATGAAACGTTACCGCGATACAAACTGCCTCCTTATCTAATAGTTATAAATTATTATCGTATGATTCACCGTTTTACGTAAATAGACGATAGATTATTCATTATTCTATTATATGTATATATTCTAAACAAATATATACGTATATGTACATACACACATACACACATACATATATTCATATACCTATCATCGCACATAAGCATGCATGTATTCAAGAATAGGATACCAGGGTGACAGGATATTACCAATTAGCTATATCTACTCTCATTGTCTCCGAGGAATCACGTCTCTTCAATTATAATTATACATATATGTCAGACCCCCACAACACCGCTACGGTCCTATAAATTATACTTTCCAATAAAACATTTAAGTTTTTTTTTTCTTTCTTTTCCTCTTCATAATTTCTTCTTTTCGATTCCCACTAAACTTCTTCTTCTCAGTCAATAGATGAAATTAAAACTCCATTAACATGTGTATTATGCTTCGCCTAATTAACTCTCCGCTCTCATTACATTTCGAAGAACTGTATACTACAATATTTAAACTTATCCTGGAAAAGCACAATTCGTCAATTAGGTGTACGTACAGATGGTCTGTGGATTATTTTATTTATTTTTTTTTTTTACCGTTATTTCTTCTTTCTCTTTTGCTGTTAAATCGCTTGAGGTTTCGTAAAAGTACCTATACATGTAGACACAGCACATACAGTAGATGTTCTATATAATCTGCAGTTTATACTCACCAGAGATGAAAATGTGTTTTTAATCACAGCTTTAACCCGTCGTCGTTGGGTCTGGTTTGGTGATGGTAAGACATGGCATGGTATGGCATGGCATCGCATCGCATCGCATCGCATGGCATGGTATGGTACTGCAAAGTTAACTGGCCATGCCGTAGCCGTAGGGTAAAAAGGAAGCGGTAGGTACTTCGAAATCGACGGTACCTACGAGCAAACACCGGAAACTTTACAGACCCATTCATTCTATATACGCTATGAAAATATTCAAAGTTTTCTGCGCCACGTATGTTTTCCTCGGATTTCAACCTCCGCCTCCGCCTCCACTTCCACTTCCATCCTTCGCCTCCATCTCCGTCCCCCGTTTCTTCATTCCCTTCTCCAACCCCCGTCGTCCGGTTCAGAACGAAACGCCGATTTTACGAGTGTAATTCCGTTACCCCAACCTTCTCGCTATACCTACTACGCGATCCCATGATTTTTGGCCTCTTTTATTTGTGCCAAGTTAAGTCCTGGTAAAGTCCTAAAAGTCATGCGGGAGAATTCGGAAACTGTCCTTAAATCTTGATTTTTTCTTTTTTATCGTAGTAAAGGAAACTTTTTTTTTTTTTTTTTTTGATTGAATAGAAGACGCGAGCTAACAAACTTTCTTCCCTTAGCTATCGTTGCGTTTTTTTTTTTTTTTCTCTTTTTTTTTCATATATCTTATAGACGGATCACCGTCACGAATTTACTTATTATAGTTATTATTTTTTTTTTTTCTTATACCGATGAAAATTTTTTTCATCACCCTTTCGTTCTCTCTGTTTCTTTCTTTCATCGATTGGCTACAGAAAATTTGAATAATGAAGATGAAAAATAATAAAAAATAAATAGAATAAAAAGAAAAGAAGGAAGAATCAGCTGGGAGGTTGAAAAAATGAATAAAGAGATCTTTTTTGCCAGATACGAAATACACTTTTGTCGCCTTAAGTACACCCGGGCGAGTACCTAGAGGTAGAGGTGAATGATCAAGGGGAGTCAGAAATAGGGACCGTGTAAAGAAGAAGAAGAAGAGCAAGAGAAGAACGAGGATGAGGAGGAGGAGGAATAAGAAGAGGGATTGAAGGGAGGAAGGAAGGAAGGAAGGAAGGAATGAGGGTTTCGGTATGAAAGAAACTGGCACAGAACTTAAGACACGCTACGGAGTGAGAGTAGTTTCAGATGAGAGGAGAAAAGGCCATAGATGTATGTATGTACACGTATATATGTACAAGAGCGTAAGAGAAAGAAGCCTCGAACGACGAACGGATGCTGTGGAACCACACGTAGTCTACGCGTACAGTTTCAAGTCTAGACGAAATTGAATTTAAATATGAATGTAGAGAAGTTGAATTCCTCTTCTGGCCCCTCGCTACGACCCCCGCTAGGCTGGTTGCGATTTGACGCCCGTTTTATCTCCATATCTCTCTATCTCTCTGCAGCAAGTACTCAAGTTAAATGTCATTTCAACGTCTCGAGCTTTTCGGCTTCCGTCTCCCACTTCATCTCCGTCTATATCTCTTTCCGCGGTTTAACGCCACATCATGGCCGTGTACGATTGACTTTCTCTTCTATACGTGTTCGCAACGTAATCTCGAAAGGCGAAGAGGTTTGGGGGAAAAATCGAAAGAACGATGGCGAAATGGAATATGGTGTAAAAACCGTGATTCGTATATCGCAAACGGTATAACCTCGAGGCGGCGTTAAACCGATTTCCAGTTTTCATCCTGCTGCTGGTGGTGCAGCTGCAGTTGTTCTTTTCACGGTGATAAATCATCGGAGGTATCGAAGAAACGAAAAGAGCGAGAAATGGAGAGAGTATAAAATCGGAAGAGGAAGAGGAAGAGGAAGAGGTGGAGGTGGAGGTGGAGGTGGAGGTGGAGGTGGAGGTGAAAATGGTATGAGGGCAGGGCTTATACCCAGTTGCATTCGTTTGATGCATCATCCAGCGCGTGGTAAGGGAGCCGATAAATCTCTTTCAACTATCAAACTGTAAAAGAGAAAAGAAGAGGAAAGGTACAACTATAGAAAGAGATGGACATATATAGAGGAAGAGATAAATAGAGAGAGGGAGAGAGTTAAATCTCTGATATAAATCCGAACTATTTGCACCAGCTACCACAAACTTGGAGGAAATCAGTCATATCGGTACGTGACTATCTACTCCATGTTAGCTACCGTCCGGGGGTCGGGCGCCTTCTACTTCCACTTCCACTTCCACTTCCACTTCCACTTCGACTTCTTTCTCCTCGCTTTTTCGTCTTATTTTACCTCCGACTATTTCAGACCAAAACAAACTTGTTCGCGGCTTCATTTCCGCGACCGGACCCCTCGACCACCACCGTGCCTAATATCAACAAAATAAATTATCGGCTATCGCTAACCCTGTGTATACCTTTTCGTCCGGGATATTTACTCCCCGTATATACCCGTGTGCCTTTACACAGTGCAAATACTATACCATGGGAAATCGCGGATGAGAAAAACGTTAATGTACATCCATCCATACCGCTGTCGCGGTTATTCTATACAATACGATTAGTGGATACGGAAGTAGCGTATATTCCTTTAGTTGTATAGTTCTTTGAATTTTTCTTTCTTTTTTTATTTTTTTTTTTTTTTATTTTTGTTCCTTATTTTTTCCTCATTTCTTTATGTCGTTCTCTTCATCGTCATATACAACTGTTTACGTATACGTGTACGTATTTATACGAGAGTGGGTATAGACGGGCACACGTCACGGTGGTGGTAACAAAAAACCGTATTTCTTTCAAGAGCCAATAACTTTTGATTACCTTTCCTCTACAATACTAAGTCTGATCTCGTTTCAAAGGGGAATAAGGAGGCAGAAGAATCGACCTTTCAAACTACGCACTATAAATGTCTTTTAACGTCAAAAGGGAAACCGGGGAGGGAATTGAGCGTCGAAGTTTGTGTTTAAAAGAAGCAGGAGAATAATAAAAAAAAAAAAAAAAAAGAAAATTCTCATTCACGATTCAACCCCTCCGCGAATGAAACGGAAGACGTTAACTATAATAACGGGAAGAAATCTACGTCGAATTTTAACAAGCTATATATGTATACACATGTAGAAGGTTAAGGTTTATATACTAAAGGGAAAATCTTGGAATTTCTAATAATCACTTTATTGCCTCACATTTCCGCGCGGTCATGGGCATGGGCGCAAGATTATATATCCCAGGGTACTGCAGTCAGTTATTCCATAGTGAGGTCCACAATTTGTAAAATTAAATTTTCTTTGTGTTTTTTTTTTCTTTTTTTCTTTCTTTTCTTTCTTTTCTCGCTTTCGTTATGTATGTATACATTCTTTATTACATACACACGCCTATGTATATTTACAGCACGTTGTTACTATAAAGGGTCAATTCGTTATCTTAAAAATATTACTACCGTGCTCTGGAATATTGTACGTGTTACGTCAACGTGTTGAAAAGTTGCCGGATTTTGAACACAAAGCCTCGCTTTGTTCTGAGGGTTGGTTGGTAGGCAGGACAGGGTAGGGTATGGTACGGTAGGGTAGGGTAGGGTAGGGCACCGTCCACATCCACATCCACATTCACATTCACATTCACATTCACATCCGCATCGGTGAACCTAATGTACTTATACGAGCAAAACCAGCGGAAAGCTTGCCGGAGAACAGCAGCAGCAAGCAAGCAAGCAAACTGTCCCTGGCAACGTTCCGCATTTCTCAACATTTCCAGGCTACCTAGCTATCTCCTTCCCCGTTGGGGCCGTGTTTCGAACGGATGTAGTAAACAACTCTATTAGTCGCCCCGCAGGCTGGCTACTGGTTGTAAGCAACCTGCAGGATTATAAAACAACTAATCGTGTTTTCTGGATACATAAAGAAGAAAAGACGAAGAAATAAGAAGAAGAAGAAGAAAAAACCCTCATTGATTCGAGGGGTTAGTTTTGTTTTGAACACTTTGACCCCAAAACGTCGAACCTCACTTTTCCTTCTCTTCAAAGTGTTAAAATTTCGGCAACAAATAATCTGTCCGAATAGAAATGAGTAAAGCGAGATTAATGATAGTTCTAATCCTCCTCCTTGTACCGTGTACGTAATCTGTATACCTATATAGACAGAGTCGTAAAGTCCGGAATGATGGTTAATTAACGACTCTAACTTATAGTTTAGAGTTTAGAGTTTACAGTTTACAGATTCGAGGTTCGAGGTTCCCAGGTTCCGAGGTTCGAGATTCTAGACGACACGGAATGCGGTTAGGTACAACGTAGCTATAGCTTTACTTTGCCGTAAAGTTGTCGAATGAGATTCACCTGGTCGCACATCGAACGACTATACCTATCCTGAATGTGGTTGGTATTGGTTCCGATTGAACCCGTCGAACTGTGTGAGCTGAAAACCGCTAGATTTTCACGAAATCGGCATCAATCGGCATCTCGGTAGGAAAGTTAATCCTTGACTTGGTGAGCCTCTCCTAACTTCGCCCTTTTCGCACGTACTATGGGTTCGTAGGTAGGCAGGTAGGCAGGTAGGTAGGTAGGTAGGTATAGTTTCTCATACCCTCCTCACCCGCGCTGCCGTGCCACGGTCAAAAGGTGGTTAGGGGTCAAAGGTTAAAGGTGAAAGGTGAAAGAGGCGAGAGGCGAAATGCCTCGCTGTTCACTGATTAAATTGGCCCCGCTTTCGCGGGTATAAGCGGTTCTACTTCGCTTTCAACAAAAGAGAAAACCATTTCACGCAATATCTGTGCGTTTGTCGAAGGTGTTTCTACATACCTACAGCTACGTGTAAAGGATAGATGTATGGTTCTATATGTATATACATAGATGTATATATGTGTATATATGTTTTTTTGTTTTTTTGTCCGCGTGCTTTGTATCAAAATCTGGTCAGTCTTTTTTTGCGTGATCATTCTATAAAGACGTGTGTGGATTGATGACATGTTTGACGTTCTTTAAACGTTTCACGTTTACATACATACTTTCCGCTACAGGATCATCGAAGAAGTAGATTTTCATTATAACATTTACTTTTACTTTTGAACTTATTTAGTCTTCTTCCTCTTCCGACGAGAGCTACGCCCTACTTAGAGTCTAAAACTGGGAGATTTAATGGTAAGGTCTTGGCTCGGCTTGGCTTGATGACTTGACTTTGTTGAGAAAACTACGTTGGCGAACCTAAGTTTCCCAAAGGACTTGCCGTTTCTTATTCTTTTTCTTCTTCTTCTTCTTCTTCTCCTTCTTGGTAGACTAACTTCTTCAGAAAATGAGACTTCATACGCTACTTTATGGGGAAAGAAACATTTCAGTTTTCTCTTCGTCAGCACTTATTCTTGTTTATTACACTTGAATATACCAAAATTGTGTACATTGTATTCTTTTTTTTTTTCTTTCGAAAAATGGTTCTTGATATCCACATTTCTCATTTCACGATATTTTTTTAATTTTACTTTTTACATCCATTTGTGTCCCCTGTCACGCGATACTTGTCCGAAAGTTATTCGTATAATTAAATACACGCATTAGGTTAATTAATCGTAGGGCCCCCGTAGTACGTATCGCGTTACTTTCGGTGGGCTTAAAATATTTCAATGAAATTGTGTGAACCTTCAATGTTCGTTTTTTGTTCATTTTTTTTTCGGTTTTTGACACGTGTCGTCGATCCCTTGCGATGTGTTCGTAGTGGTAACTCGTCCCTGACAGGTACCTGTTCACCGTGAACGTTCAACGTTCTTTTCAACGTTCGACTGCCTACAAGCCCGGATGTCGACCGTGTTGGTGACAGCCTGGTATAAATTAACGTATCAAAACCCGTCAGAGAATATTTCCGAGGGAACGCAAAAGCGAACGCAACGACATGGCACGGCATGGCATGGCATGGTGTGGTGTGGCGGTATTACAGTTTGAACGTGAACAGACTTACCAGCCGATTCCCGAATACCGCTCCAGGATCCGTCATTCCGTTTATAATTAATTGACGGTAAAGAAAACAAAAGAAATGTATCGTTAACAGGTTCTATTCAAATGTCATCTCGTTGGAGGATCGATCTATTCGATCATTTTTCGTTCATCGATCACAACTGTACATATTGCGATTGGTTGATTATTGACCACGAGGAATATCAGAGGAATTTTCAAATGCTTGTATCGACACGAGTCATCGTGCAATATTTAAATTGAAGTTTACACAACTCCCTCCACGATTGTCTACTTCGAGAACGCAGTTATCTCCTGTCGTGGCTCTTTCCTCTTTCCGTTGTTCAGAGAGGGTGAGATTAATAGTGTCGTTCGTTGTGCGAGGGTGGCGCGTGGCGCCGTTATATATGCGGGGGTTGGGTATGCCGTTCGCAAGGGTGCGACCGAACGAAACGGTGCAAGCAAGGTAAGGGGGGTAGGCAGGCAAGCAGGCAGGCAGGCAGGCAGGCAGGCAAGCCCGTGGCAATCTCACTAATTGTAATTAAACACACCGCGATAATTAATCAGCCTGATTGGAATTCTGCAACGTTGCTACTGCTTTTATAACCGCCGCAGTCTGTCTGCCTGTCTTTCTGTCCACGGATGGTATACGTAGCTGGTAAGTAAGTACCACGTACCTTTTAAGGATGGAGAGGAAGGGAGAGAGAGAGAGAGAGAGAAGAACGGAGCCGAGTTTAGCAATGCCAAGATGATCCTTGTCGTGAATGTCCTATCCGGATCAAGATCTTCTTCCTTCCTTCCTTCCTTCCTTCCGTCCTATCTTATACCCTGCTACTCGTAGTTACTCGACGATGCAGGCCGACGACTAAATTCAGGAAACCAACGAGAAGAGAGAAACGGATAAAGAGAGGAAGGGACCATACCGTACAGATCCCTGCACTTCGCTACGCTTTCTGTCTGTCTGTCTGTCTGTGTTCTAATCAGGAACAGAAGCAACTCCTAACCGCCCATAGGTCTCGCTTCCGGGCCACAAACCGGAAGATAGTTGACTGGGCGCTGCGTTCACCACCCTCGCGTAGTTTAATTAAGGGGAACTAGGGGCAACTCTCCTTATCCACTTTAGGATGAAGAAATAGATTCTCTTTGCTGCAGTTGTTCCAGTCAGGGTCTCGTATCATCTCATCTTATTTCACCTCACCTCACCTCACCTCACCTCACCTCACCTCACCTCAACTCGCTTGCTGATATTTCATGATACTTTTTTCTTGTAAAATCTTTTGATGATGATAATAATAATGAGAGGAAATAAGCGATAGTGAAAGGAGAAAAATGAAGAAAGAGAGAGAGAATCGCGGGACGAGCCGATGTGAGAACACGCGTACGCGATTCGCGGAATCGTTATTATTGTTATCGTTGTCGTTATGGTTGGTTGCTATTCTTAGGAGTCCGACCTAGGGAACGATTATCCGTTAGCGTAGGGTCGATGAAGGGCTGCTAGAGCGAGGGGGTGAGGTGGACGACTACTCCGTGTAGAGGAGTTTGACGGATGGGGTTCGCACGTTGTTCCCACGGATCGGCTAACCTCCAATGTAAATTCGTGCTGCTACTAGTCGGTGAAGGCGGACTTACTTGGGTATAAGCTTGGCGTGCGACGCCAACTCCAACTCTAACTCTAACTTCAACTTGAACTCCAACACTGACGGAGATGGGGTACCTGATACTCCGACGTTTCTTGCCTGCGGAGTACTGGTTACTCGAATGTGCATCAGTGTGGGGTGCGACCGCGTGTTGCGTGTCGCCAATCTCCTTGGGGAGCTAATATTTTCAACTCCGGTCAAGATAGGTTAGTCGAGTTGCCTTTCTTCCCTCTTTCTACTTTCCACTTTCCTCTTTTATTATCCTTTTTCTCTCTCTCTCTCCTCGCCTCGCTTCTGTACGGAACTATTCGATATTTTCTCGCGTCACGTTCCGCCGCTATGGCTCTACGTCACTACGAAAACATCTAGCAAAGCTTCCACCCGATTCCTGCCGCTTCTCTTGATCCGATCAGCTCTTCTCTTATCTTCTGTTCCTATCCTCTTCTTATTTTATGACCAGAAATATGAAAGGCTGACGCCGATCTGTCCTCGATTCATCAGTGAAGAGAGAGAAACTATGATATAAAGTTTAGTTTCGGGAATGGGTAGAACGTGAACTCTGAGGGCTGTCAGGAGTTGCTTCGTCCTCCTCATCCTTATCCTCTTCCTCTTTCTCTTTATCCTTCTCATCCTAGTCTTCGTCATCCAATGCAAGAGAACGCGTAAGACGCGCGGGCGAGACGCAAGACGGTGAACCTTGCAAATAGACGAGCCGAACGCCGTGCAATTCTACACTCGACTATGCAACTCCACCTCTCGAAACTTTGAGCAAATTACCGACTAATTTCGTAACTATTCAAACCCGTCTAGCACGTGTGCCAACCTCACTCCACTTCCTTCACCGCTTTCTATGCTCTTCCCTTTCCTCTTCTCTTCACTTCACTTCACTTCACTTCACTTCACTTCACTTCACTTCTCTTCTCTTCTCTTCTCTTCTCTTTTCTTCTCTTCTCTTCTCTACAGCCAACCAAGTTCTGTCTTAGTGCCTTAAGCGTCGAAACTTGTCTTGGCTCTGGTCACTGCTGTCATTCCAACGAGGAGAAAAATTCAGGAGCATGAAAATTAGGATAAGATTTAGAAAGCTAATTCAAAAGCGATTGGTAATCGATATTAACTTGTTAATAGATTTAGTTCGGGCATTACATCTTCGTGTTGGACTGTTTGAGTGACTGCATGCCAATTTTCTTACACACGTTGAATGTTCATCATTTGATAATCGAACAAAAAGAAACTTGATCGTACCGTTAACGGAAGAACGTGGCTAGGATTTCCTCGGATTTGCTTTGCTTTGCTTGGCTTGGCTTGCAGCTTGGCTTGGCTTTCGTTAGTTTTAGTTGGATTTAAGCGGTAATACGTACGGGTTGGGTTCGGTCGGCTTACCCGGCCAGCAAACTCTGTTTGAATCCGCATTTTATAACGAGCATTTTTCTCCCCTTATTCCTTATACTTATTTCTCATTCTTCTTGTTCTTCTTCGGATCATCGCGCGTAGTCGTTATGCAGGTTGTAGAATGTTTTCAGAACCGTATACATAAAACCATGTTCAACGGACCCAGGGGGTTTAATGCGCCTTGATGATCGTCTTAATTCGAAAGGCTTGGACTTATATTGCGGTACGTGATATACGTCTAACAGAGTTAAAAACATTACCAAATGTGAAAAAAATTAACGCGTCGAAGAATTGTGCGGGGAACGATTGACTTGAAATTAATTACTCGCTATCTGGTTGTTGAACAACTCCTCTTACCGATGTAAGAAACGAGAGGTAGAGAGTAAGAGAGAAGACAGAGAGAGAGAGAGAGAGAGAAAAAGAAAGAGAGAGGGAGAGGGAGAGAGAGGGATTTCTGGAACAAGAAATTATTTTGTTGTGCGAATCGGATACTGCCACTGAAAACATCGTAAATACGAAGAGCAAGACGACCACTAAGACGTACGGAATATGCCGTTTCAAACGAGATTATTTTCTCAAGATTCAAGAGACGCCAGAGTCAATTTTACGAATCGACCAAAACTCGTTTAAAACCATCTTAGAGGCTCGCTTACTTACTTATCAAACTTCTTTAATAATCCTTTGCGAAATTGTTGAGGTAAACATTTTATCTATCTTGTATTATATGTACATCTTATAGGTATCTCAACATCGGGGAATTTACCGGAAAAGAAGAAGATCTTTGCTCTGGAACCGACCCAACCTTTTCAGCTGTAGAAATGTATTATAAAAAAAAAAATAAAAAAAAAAAATAAAAAATTTGATAGTACCGGGAATAGGGAGCCGGGATGAAATTCCGAATATTGAAAGTTCCGATCGGTTAAAAATATACCAATTCATTTCAGACGAACTCGAATTTTCCGAAACGTTAAAGTTTAGGATATTAAATTTGGGAAAAATCGTTATGTAGACAGCTCGAAACTCAGAAAGTCCAACAATTTGAAAAATTAATTAAGTCTCTAGAGGCTGCATGCATGAATTTCAAGTTTCGAAGCTCCGGTCTTTCGGATATTTGACTTTCGGAATTTTGATTCTTCGGTGATTTTTGGCTTGGACAGACTTTCGGGAAAAAATGCTTTCTCTAAAAACTGTGACTCGGTAATATAGAAATTCGGAATTCTTACCGTTTGAAAACTTTTAAAATTCGGAATTTCAACTCTGCCTTGGAAAGTGCGTTATACCCGAGTCGGACATTCGGGAGTTTTACTGTACATCTTACACCGTGAAACATACACAAGTTCGTGTAACAATTATAAAGTGATTAACCATCCAACGTATACAGATAATAATATTGTTTGTCAATTGCGCGAGTATAACACCATTGTCGAAAATTTATCAACGCGTCGTAGTAAATCTCACATATATACCTACATATGTATGTCATACTAGTAAGTAATATCGTATAGGTATAGTATAACGTATGCGCATACGTATGTATGTACAATTCGTATCGCTCTTATACCAGAGGAGAGGAGAAGTGAACCGAGTACAGCGCTTAAGTTTTCCGTTGTTAGTTATACCGGCTCGTGTTGGTTCCTGAAGTACTAACAATAAAACTCTCCACCGCGACACTCACGTTTCGGTATAATAGCCCCCCCGCATTACCCACCATCGTGGCTCTTTCATTGAGTGCTTTATTCATGACTAGCATAGCCTGGCATGGCATGCCATGCCATGGCATATTCCTAGCCTTGTCTAGCCTGGGATACGCTACGTTTTTGCTGATCAGCTTATTTGATCTCTCGCATCAAATAACAGTTCTATATCTAGTAGTAACGATAAAATTCTATAGAAAGTCAATCGCTTACATAAATCTTTTCTATTCTATTCTATCCACGCTACATTAACCCCGCGCGACCGGTCCGTAGACGTTAGTTATTAATTATGAATAATTCAACAATAATTTCATAATACACCATATTTCATCGAACTATGGGCGAAATATTTCTGAATGAGGCTACCGTTCGACACACTCGAGTCACGTATCTTAGTTCAATCCTAAAAGTCTGCAGTATATTTTTGAGAATCATACAAAACAAGAAAATGGTAAAAAATGAAAAAATACTGAACAGTAATATCGGAGTATCACCAAAAAAATTTTCTATTATTTCCTCTATTTTTTTCGTGATTTTGTATTTTATATATATATATTTTTTTTACACGTTAGGTACGTGTTGTTTCGACTCTGCAAGGCACAGATTTATTGTATTCCGCCTACGGGAAGGTTGGCGAGGTGAAGAGGGGAATCGCCTACCTAATGGCCCGTGCAAGTCGATAGCTAGAATCTTTTTATTTCCGTACTCGTGCAAAGTCGTTTGTCGTTGGGCATTCCCTCTTTGTCATAATCCTGCCTTATACGCCTAACGATTTGACGAAAAAAAACTTTTCTACTATTTTTTATTTTTTATTTAACGACAAAAATTTTCGATATCAAATCCTGGAGCAGGAAATCTCCCGATTTTTAAAACCAATCAACCAGCGTCCTGTTCCCGAAATTTTCCCGGATCGAAAACTGCAGGAATTCCTGTTTCCCGAAATCGTGTGACTCCTCCATAGACTCTCTACAGGCACTCTAATTTATGTTTCTTCCCTCTTTTGTTTCACCCATCGAACGGGGAGACGGCGAATGGCATGTCGTAGGAACTGGGAGCACGTAAACACGGATATAGGTAGACGTAGTATTATCGGGCGTGACACATTGTCGCGGTAACAGTAGCAGTGGCAACGACGTATGCGACGTATGTACGTATGTACATAGATACATACATACGTATACGTAACATACATACCTGCGGGAACATTAACTGTCGCAGCGTAGCAATTGCCGTTGGTTGATTGTTTCGCGACAATAGGTCCATTACCGGAGCTCCAGAGTATAGTCAGAGCGTAGAGGAGTCCGACGTCCGCGATTCAATCCGCCTACAGAGTGTAGGGTGTTCGAGCATTTCGTAGAGGGTCGAAGAGAGCGGTCTCACAGACCAGAATCCAGTTCACCCATGTTTCGTTCCCGAGTCTATCTAATATTTTATTCGGCACTTCTTTTTTTTTTTTTTTTCTTTTTCTCTTTTTGTTTGTTTTTTTTTTTTTTTTTCCTTTTCTCCCGTTTGTCGCGGACGCGAGTGTTTCCCTCGCGTCATCGTCATTGTTCGTTGGTGATTCAATCGGAAAGGATGAAATGGGCTTTGCCCACCTCCCCAATTCCTTCATCCCTGTTTTCTGGGCTTGGTTTGGTTCGGTTCGGTTCGGTTCGGTTTGGTTTGGTTTGGTTCTCGGGGTACGAACTTGTCTGAAAAATTCACCGACCTGTCTGCCTGAACAACCGTAAGCTTGACGCCTTTTTTGTTTTTTCTTCTTTTGTTTTTTTATTCGGTTAGTTTCTCTTTGTTTTATTACTCCCAACTGGTCGTTCACTTATTTATTTACCGATTGTTTTTTTTGTTTTCGTCTTTTTCAACACGGGGACAGAATCTACGATATTCATATACCCACTCCACGAAGAACCTTTAAATAATTCCACACACACACAAACTGTTTGGTACATTCGGTCACGTGGTTTGTCCATAAAAAGTAACGGGGGTAATTCAGAGTCTCAAATCTACACAGATAATGTAGAATGAACGTCAGCATGAGTATAAGGTGATGTCATCTCTCCCCAATCTCTAAAAATGTATAAATTTTCCGTCAAAGGAAAGAAGGCCTTGTATACCATTGAAGTAGGCGTATAATACGTGCATAGAGATACACGGATGTGTGTGAATATATATAAATATGTATGTGTTTAAGCCTATGTGCGTCTAACCTCTCGCTCAGCCTCTGATTGTAAATCCTCTTGAGTTTTCTGTGCGATGTGCGGGAGGGTGGAGATATACTCGAGAGCAGCCGCGAGAGGTCTTCGACACCACTTACAAAATTGTACCCTTTCAAAGTGAAAGAACCCTTTTCGATATTTTCTTCGTTTTTTTTTCTGTTTCTCTGTCGCAGGCGGGCGCACCTACGGAACTGCCTGGAAAAGTTGAAAGTGCTGGTCCCACTAGGCCCGGAAACATCGAGACACACCACCCTGGGCCTTCTTACGAAAGCGAAACGTTTCATCAAGGTAAGTTCACGCAGTTACAGATATATTCTCTACTCAGCGGGAATAGTGAAACCTTGTTTTTTTTTTATTTGTCACGGTGTGAAAAGAAACTACCAGATCTCATTTTAATTTTTCATTTTATTTCCTTGGCAAATTTATACTTCGACATTGACAAGCGCAGTGCAGAATATGGGTCTTCTTCTTCTTCTTTTTTTTTCTTGTTCCGTTTCTTCGTTTTATTATTTTTAGAATCGCATATGTTTTTTTCATTTTTTGTGGGAGATTTCACACGTGGTGTTGTAGTCCATTCTGACCAGGTTGTATACTCTGGTGTCGAGGGGTGTCCTCGACATGTTGTAAAGCTAGTGGTAAAATTTGAAACAGAAAATCCGCCCTCAGTTAGTATGGATACAAAGCGAACGTACAAACAGAAGCTGGTATCAATGCGGAAAGAAGAGAGGGTGAAGGGACGGAACGTAAAGGTAAGGGTGTGGTGAATAGCATCGCGAATGCTAGAAAAACTCAAAACTCCATCATTCTCGCTTGGTGCAGTAACAGCAGTAGCAGCAGCAGCAGCAGCAGCAGCAGCAGCAGCAGGGTGCAATTTGCTAACTGCTGAGAGTATTGTGCGAACCTCTTTGTCGCAACACCTTCACCTCGCTCTTCTTGCCGCGGTGAAGAGAAGGCTTGTTCTACTCCGCTCCTCCGCTCCTCCGCTCCTCTTATCTCTTCCTCCTTTCTCGAAGAGAGGGCAAAGAGAGAGAGAGAGAGAGAGAAAGAGAGAGAGTGATAGATAGATAGAGAGAGAGAGAGAGAGAAGTCCCTTTGTACAAGAACCTCGTTCTCTCGGGCGTACCTAAATTACCAGAGATTTCGTTCCGACTCGAAGCGGACGCGATATGGCGGTGGAGACAACGGAATATTCATTACCTAATGCGCCAACGCAGCCACGCGAATCTTACTCTTACTTACCTTCCTCTATCCTCATCCTCCACTTCCATTTCCACTTCCACCTCATCTTCTCTCTTCATACCCACACTTACCCGTATCCAACGTAGTCGCCGTTGCCTGACGAGTACGCGGAATAGCTAGTATATCCGTCGTATATCTCTTCACTCGTATGAGTATGTGTGTATACTAATGTATATGTGCGAAGATCCGTTACCTATGTGGACCGTGAATTACGCGAATAGGAGGAGACGTATTTCGAGCATTGTTGCCCAGCGTTCCCAGCTACAACGACAAAGATGTTCTTGCTTCTTGTTTCCTTTTTTTGTTTTTTCCTTACCGAGATGAGTTTCTTCATGGTCTGACAGTGGCTTCTATGATACATGTCCAGTTTTTGATTAGTTTGAACTAAAAATGGCGAATCTAAAATCTTGTCTATTCGATTCAGTCTGCACAGTGGCTGGTTTTTTTGAACATTTCATAGAAAGAAATCCATTTCCCATAGTTTTTCTAATTCTAGAATAAACGAAGTGGTTGAATCCCGGATTAATCCAGGCATGATTAGAGACGACAAATTATCAATTCAAATCCGCTTGATGAAAATTCTATAAAACTTTTTGTTAAATTGGTATAAAAGACGCGTTGAAATTAGTCGGATAAATCGCCTAGGTCTGTTATCATACAATTTGCAATTCAGGTCGAACGAGTTGCACAACACGGTTCAAAGATTATACCGAGTATAACGAGGTACGATGAACCAGGGGGCGAGAGTCAGTAAGTCAGCTGATTGTAATCATCGATTTCGTGTTCATCTTCTCAGTTTGCTCAATAACTTTTCTTCGTTTTATTTCAGCGGTTATTTTTTTGTTCTTCTGACATCTTCTTCTTCTTCTTCTTCTTCCTCTTTTTCTTCTTCTTCTTCTTCTTCTCGTTTATATCGCGTACGTAAATTTGATTTATCATTTTCAACTACTAAAGGCGCGCAAGAGCAGTCCGGTTATTGAACGAAAGTTTTCTTCTCGCAATCAGTTGGGAAACCCGTAACCGTTAAGCATCTTCACTCTGCCACGAGGAGCGTAGGAAGTTCCCCTTTGGATGTTTAGCTCGGCTGCCGCTTAGCGACACGATTGTGTTTAATTGTCAGGAAAATATACGCCCTTGCCTCTTCCTTTTCCTCTTCCTTTTCCTTTTCCTCTGTTCCTCTTTCCCTATTTCCATGTTCATCTTACTATTTTTCTTTCTCTTTCACCTCTTCTCTTACCACTTCTCGCATGATCGTACACTGCATCTTTTCTCTCCCACTTCACATCGCTTCACTTCACTTCACTTCACTTCACCTCACTTCACTTCACTTCACCTCACCTCACGCTTCGAAACCTCCCTTCGTTAAGGCTCGAATCTTTTACTCGTAGAAATTGCGACAGGGTGGTAGAAGAAAAAAGAGAAGAGAGAAGAGGGAGAGACACGAATTCGCCAAGCGAAAAATAAAGTTAAACAAAACGGGCATAGCGATCGTTGGTTCAAGTCCAACCCGTAGAGCGAAATACGAAGTATCTGTACGAAATAACTGCAGTAGTATTAAGGAGAAAGAAAATTACTCGATGGGGTATGTAGATATACGTAAATAAGGGTATATAAGGTATAGGTAGATATTTTTTTAGCAACGGGTGTAAACTTTGCGGAAGTCCGACCGAATATGTGTACCTACGTATATGCACAGTGAAATTATACGAGAATCAATATTACACTTGTTAAAAACATTTTCAGATACTGTGATAAATTTTTTTTTTTTTCTTTATTTTATCTGGTTCAATTTCGAAACTATGATAGCGAGTTTTCCTTGGATTCTGAATTCGTTGCGTTGCCACCGCTATGGGGTTGGAGAAGCCAGGTTCTTATTCCGGGAATAGAAAATGGCGGTAAATGTCTTGGCTCCAGTTTTTAGAGGGTCAACGGATCGAGGAGAGCGAAGCAGAGCAGAGCAGAGCAGAGCAGAGCAGAGTAGAGAGAAGTTTACGAGGCAGACTGGAGCGAAGCGAGTCACTCGGTCGCTTTAATACCCTTATCTCTGTTGTAAACTTGACGGTATCAACCTACAGGAACTTTTCAACGAGTCTAGCTGTATTATAGTACCAACACTAGCCCCCGACCTCCACCCCACATCTCTCTCCCTCTTTCTCTCTCTTTCATCCATCCCTTTTTATTCCTCCTGTTTTCTTCTAACCAGACTCTGGACTGCAGACAACACCGCGTGTAGTATTACTTTATCATTTTCACAGTTTGGCGGAAGCGAATTCTTTCTAGCTGAGAGTATCACCGGGAAGAAGATAGAGGAATTAAATATAGACAGAAAGAGAGAGGAAATTGGAAAAGAGGGAAAGAGAGAAAATTTTAATATACAGAAGAATTAAAATTCGTCTGAATCACAGAAATTAGCGAATAAACAAAAAAAATAAATAAAATAGATTGTTATCATTACTTGTTCCAACTTTTTAGAAAATAGATATAACAACTGTCTATATCGGATATATATATATAGTCGAGTCGAAATTGTCGTGTAACGTGTGTCTCGTCATCAAATGCTGATCACTAAATCACAGATTACTGCTTTAATCCAATAGTTTCCCTTCCAAGGTTCGCTTTAATTCCATTATAAAAACATAATCCTATAGGGGAGAGTGGGGCAAAATGGGCACGGTGGTGAAACGGGCACTTCGACGAAAAATAGAAATTGGGGACGAAACGGGCACCGTTTTAAGTTTGTTAAAGACTTGGTTTCAGTTTTCTGACGTAAACTATACAAAGAAAGTGTGCATGGGAAATAAGTCAAATTGTTCATGTGCTGGTGCCCGTTTTGCCCCAACATATGTATGCATGTACATACATATCATCAATGTATTTATATCGGAGGTATTTTTTTTTTTTACTCCCCTGCTCAAGTAGGTGTGGAAAATTTCATCAATTTGGGAAACTTATGGGAGTCATGTTTCCTGTATGCTTAGCGACAGTTTATCAAATCGTATATACCTAGATATAAAGAGTCCTGTAAGATTCAGTATTCACTCCAGTATAGGAATAGGGAAGAGGTGGGCAAAGCGGGCCCACTAAGGAAGTAAGGTTCCAAATGGAGATTTGAATCGATAGATCTTTCAACTTTGGTCGAAAATCGATAGCCTAATTGGTGACGAGTGTTGAACGCCCTTACTTCAAAGGTCCGAAAGTTCCGGGCAAAGTGGGCCCGCCGATAATTACTCGTACTTTTTCGAAATTCTCAAAAGTAGTAAATTTCTCTATTTACTTGCCTTATGAAAAAACTCCGAACATCAAATCAAGTATATATTATAAGAACTAGGGGAGAGGCGAACAAAGTGGACAGTGGCCTCTGAAAATGTCTCGATCTTTGAAAAAAATAAAAAGACGTTATAAATGACCATATCTTCGAAATTTTTAGCTAAAAATAATAGCCTGACTGTTGACAGGCGTTGATATCCTTAGTTCATATGTCTGATATAAATTGCTCCTTTAAAATATTCTGGGGGCCCACTTTGCCGGCCTCTCCCCTAGTTTTTTTTTAATATACATTTAATTTTATGTTTACAGATTCTAAGGCAAGTAAATAAAGAAATTTATCACTTTTTAGAATTCCGAAAAAATACGATAAATTTTGGGGGGGGGGGGGAGGGGGGGGGCCCACTTTGCCCGTTAGGCCCCGCTTTACCTGCCTCTCCACTACCTATAATGTACCTAGTAAGTATAAAATCCGATGAAACAAAGAGGACAGCGAAACTTTACCTCTATACCTTTACCTCTATCTTCGTCTTGTTGAGATCACAGTTGTTGAGCCTCGTCACTCGATTGGCTCGGGAACACTTAATTAACACTCTGCCGACTATTGATTCGTGTAAGCCGGGCACGCGAGGTGGTATATTCCCTGGCAAGGGCAGTCAAGGGCAAGAGAAGAGAAGAGAAAAGAAGAGAAAAGAAGAGAAGAGAAGAGAAGAGAAGAGAAGAAAAAAGAAGAGAAGTAAAGAGAGGAGAAGAGAAGAGAAGAGAAGAAATGGCCAGCTATCCACCTCCCGTATATATCCACTAATAATCGTTATTCGTTTCGAGAGAATTAGGGGATGGAACTCGTGCCTGTAAAACATTCTCTTTGAGCTCTTTTAAAAATGTAATTAAATTTTTGAATATATTTATACATTCCTATATATATGTATATATATTTTTTTTCACGCGGAAATCTACAGACTTACCGAAAAAAAAATATATACATATATATAGGTATATAAAAAATAAATTAACAAATGTTAGGTATTCCGTAATTAACGGTGCCTATTTATATATTACAGTGAGTGTAAGACCTCGCCGGGTCTTTGAACAACGAGAACAAGAAAAAAAATAAATAAATAAATAAAAAATAAAGAGAGAAAGAGAAATAGAAAGAATTCGTTCTTCTTATCACCAAAGCGCGTGGGCCAAAGCGCCGAATGAGCTTAATAACAATAACAATAACAATAATAATAATCATAATGACGATAATAATAATAATAACAGTTACAATAATCGTTTTACCGTCTTAATTGAGGCAATCATGGTAATGCACAAAGACGAGTTGCTTCGAAAATGTAGATCCTCCTCGAGAAAGAGAGGTGGCGAAGAAGAAGGAGGAGGAGGAGAAGGGAGGGAGGGAGGGAGGGTATAAAGGTCGATCGAAACATGAGGGTAGGACAAAACGGACAATCCCTCATTCATTTCGCCAGGCTCGTCTCTTCAGTACGGCGTGCCTACCGCTTGCGTGATAGAGTATTATAGCCTACTTAGATGCTTCTCTATACTTGGTGTATTATATGTATACATATACCAGATTAAGTATACCCATACCTGAACCATACACACGGTTGTGGTGACAGTGTTCGTGAGCGAAATTATATACACCAGCAGAAAAATTTTCTATTTCCTTTTTTCTAGCTACCGTTTTTTTTTTCGTCTTTCTTTCTTTTTCTTTCTTTCGTAAATTGAAAGTAGCAGCAGAGGGAAAGAGAAAGGAAGAAAAGGGACGCAGATAGAACCAGGGAGATATTACATTCCCGAATAGAGTATGTCATTGATCCATCTTTGGTACTCTGTCACGCCCGATCACCTATCTTTTCGTAAACCTTTTCGGCGGCCGGGGGCAGGGGCAGGGGCAGGGGCAGGTAGGCAGGCAGGGAGGAAAGGAGGGATGCAGTATCGCCGAACCCTTGCCTCGTATTATCCGTCTTTTGTCGTTGTCCTTTATATTCTTCGACCCGGAATTTAGAAGGTTGAAAGAACAAAAAAGGACAGAAAAAAAAAATAAAAACGAAAAAATCCACCAGCCTCGATCCGCGGAATATAAAATTAATGAATATTAGTTCTCCCCCCCGCCCTCCCCCTTTTTTTATATATATTTATTGTAGTTTAGAGTCTTCGAGTTATTTTTTTGCATAATTATATTTGAATCGGTGGTCAATGTAATAATTGACATTTTTTTACCGTCGAACGTGAAAGAAAACGAAAGAGAGAGAAAAAAAAAAAACAGGAAGAAATAAAAAAAACCTGGTTCCAAATGGTCGGATGAAATTAATCTGCGCTTGTATCGCGTTGTAACCCCTCGGTAAAAGCAGCATTTGCATCTAACGGAGGGATTTGAATTTTTCTCGAATTACGCGAAATACCCCGACTGCTAAGAACTGCCGAGAACGGGGACGGGGACGGGGACTGGGCGAGGGCTGATAATGAGTTGTTGATTGCCGTTGGGGGGTGGGTTGGTTACGCGGACCAAAGAACCGACAAGGTACCTCACAAGCGAGAAGGAACGAGATTAAGAGCAGGAGGAAAGGAAATAGAAAGAGGAAAAGAAAGAGAAAGAGAAAGAGAAAGAGAAAGAGAAAGAGAAAGAGAAAGAGAAAGAGAAAGAGAAAGAGGAAGAGGAAGCGGAATGAGAGAAGAGGAAAAGGAAAGCCGTGAAATGGCGGAGGAACGCTGAGCCGAGGCCCGCTGAACCGTTGCCACATTAATATTAATACCAAAATTATCGCCGGATAATCCGTCTTGGATTGTTTAATGGTTATCGTAGCGAGATCTGCTCGTAAGCCCTGGAAATCCCCGGGAATTCAGCGTACCTTATCTCCCACGCTCGCGATGATGACCTACCAACCGGTCATTACCGGGATTTCGCTTAAAGGACCACCGCGCACCAAACGTATCTGCAATTATATACCTACCCTACCTACCCACCCACCTACTGTATTTGATCTGGCAAGTTGCCTCAATCGAGCCTCAGAAAATGACCCATTCAATATACATACATACATACCTATAATGTATAATAGTACCCCGTAGTCCGTAACCGTAAACAAAGGCCTAGACGCGTAGGTGGATAGTAATTACTTGATCGCTGATTGATAATTCGTTTCCTTTGCATTGTGTCAGACATTTTATGCCCCTCAAGCCTGCACTCTCGCCTGTCAAGTAATCATTGTCTACCTGGAAGACTGTGAGGCGGTGGTCACTGACTTCCGGTGCGCATTACGCCTAACAAACACCGCAAAGTCCTCCTCTGTTTTTTTTTTTTTCCTTTACCTTTAACTCTTCTCTTTCCATTGAATTTCATTAAATTTTATGTCTAAAGTTTATTCCATATTTCTCAAAAGTTATAAACGCTTTTCTGTGCAACTTCTCATTTTCCAGAACCTTGAAGAACGGGAGCGAAAGCACGCCGTTCACAAGGAACAGTTGTCTCGGGAGCACAGATTCCTTAGACGGCGACTCGAGCAGCTGACCACGTTGCAACCCGGTCATTTGCACACCCTTCGTCCAAACGGACATCATGGACATCACCATGTCGTGACCTTGAGCTCTAGTGCCCCTTCGCCAAGCTCCGCCGCACCGCCTAGCCTTCTCTCTAAGAGACGCAGCATCTCCGAATGTTCAGTGGGCACTGCTTCCTCTTCAAGCTCAACCGCTAGCTCAAGAAACTCCGACGTGTCTACGGGCAGCCCTTCGGTCTCGGAGTCCGGTGAGTCTATTTTCATTTATTATAACGGTTTGTTGTATTTCGATGAACTTGATGATACTCTTCGTGTAATTAGAAACAAAAACCCATAAACCACAGCTTCAAATTGAAGATAAAAAAATTTAAAAAAAATGTACCGATCAGTTGCGTTTCGAGGGATATAATTAGAAATTATTTTACATTATAATATGGAGTTTCGTCGACGATGGATAATTGTTGGTGATCATGTATCACGCTATTTAAAGTACGGTTGAACAATAATTCGTATAATTATATTCCGTCGAGAATAGTTGGCGGTTGAATTTTACTATAAATTTATTCAGGACCACCGCCGCGAATGGTAGGTATGCGGGAGCGACCGGTTGGTGTTAGTTTTGCTCGAGATTCATCTACTTTCGGTTGGATTTCGTGCAATTTATCTTAACCGTGTTGAATAATACATTCGTGGGAGACTGAGAACGGGATTCCGGGTTCTGACCCGCCTAACCAAACCACCACCTATCCTACAGCAGACCAAAATTCTCGCCAAGATCTGATCGCGCTGATACTATACGTAAACCATACTTGCTCGCCCACGCGGAAGTACCCGACTGATCATTGCGGACCCCATTCCTTGTACTACCAACCCTTATAAACGTATATCTATGTATTTATCTATATACATATGTATGTACACATTGTAGTACATATTATACATGTACGCGAGGAGAAGATCGTGAGACAACTTCACTTGAACATTCATAAAATGATCGTAAGATTATCTCCGAGTGAATTCGTTATAATATTGACCGTTAGGACTGTTTGAAATTCGAAACTTCACAACCTGGCACCACGGAGTGTTTCTTTCGGTAAATTGTGTTTGGTTTATTATAAGTTTCGGAGTCGTAGAGAATGGTATGGGTGGCTGTGTCGTAAGAGATTAATAAACCGTTATTGTCACTCATTTTCTTATTATAGGTATTTTCGATTTCTTTATCCCTCTCTTTCTCTCATTTTGGCATAGGACTCGGGTTATATTGAAGGGTGGGCGCAGGGGTTGGAAAGAAAATCGTTCGCGCCCGCAAAATTCGTAGAAATGTCGTGGAGATGCGACCGAAAAAATGAAGGGTGGATAAAATTGATGACGTTCCTCGGGCCACCCATATACCTACCGGCTAGGCTGGTTCGGGGTTTGGAGTTTAGGGTTGGGGTATAGCTGGGAAAAGGGCAGTTGTCATAAGTCAACCAACCGACGCCCTCGTCCTCTCATCCTCGTCCTCGTCCTCGTTCTCGTCCTCATCCTCATCCTCATTCTCGCCAGCCAGCAAATGCCGCCGCCGCGCCGCGTATACCAAAAAGCCGCGGGTGCCACGAACGGGCGAATACCGCGTCTGAATTTCTGATCAGAAATTTTTCTGCCGCGTATGGCGCATTGATTTCGACCATTCCGAAAATGGCTATCCGATTCGAAAGGTTATTGGAAACGATAACTAAATGTCACTGTCGCATATACTCGCCCCAGTATTCCGAACCCCTGCCCCTTTAACCTTTCAAGAAAAAAAAAAAAAAAAAAACACCCACCTGCAGCAATCATCTTCTAATTATTATTATTACTGTCATTATTATAATGATTGTTATTATTTTTCTTTTTTCATCATATCCTTAGCCTTACAGAAATTCTTGATCACTCGTCTTTTAATTCGGTCCCAACATGGCCGCCCTCAGATTCCGCTGTATAGTAGAAATGTTTTTTACACGTTGTTTACTATCCGGATTTGCGGAAAATATATCCACGTGCGGTAGGTAGGTAGGTATGTATACTCTGGCATTTCCACGAGGGGCTGAAAAACCGAATTTAGACAGACTGATGGTGGAGGTGGAGGTGGAGGGTTAGCAGAGGGGATATATACGAGGGAGAATTTCATTCGACCAATCGGGTGTAATTGGGAGCGCAGCACGGAATACATTTCGTAACTTTGTTACATCGTGCTTTTAACTAGAAACGTGGGTTAGGTACAGGTGTATGTACTTACGTATGTATACATGTGGGATTAAAAAGACAAAGAATAAAAAAAAAAAAAAAAAAAAAAAAATGGGAAAAAGGAGAAAAAAAAATAAAAACCTACACGTATTTAGGTTACGCAGATCCATACCATACCTATCTACGTACATACATACATACATGCATACACGTGGGGAGTAATAAATTTTTCGGAACCCTGAGAGGCTCAGGGTTATATAACTAAATTTCAAATGAATTACAATTGAATCAGAGTATACAGAGAAAAATACACACCGTTTATATAGGTAGTCCGCTCCTGCAGTTCTGACATTTTCGGTTTCTGTATACCTATACGTATATATTTTATATCCGTCTATACTGGCTATAATGCCGTTTATTTCCTTCTCACAAATATAGGTACATCCATGTGTGTGTGTGTGTGTGTGTGTGTGTGTGTATTCACTTCGTGCGTGCTCGCTTCATATATTCCTACCCCGATCGATAGGCAGATTTCGCGGCGTAGTCGTCAAAATGTGTAGGTACGACAATCGGACCGGACACTGGTCCCGGCCCCGCTTTGTAATTACCCCAAATGTCGAGTAATATGAGTGATTGTTATTTTGTGTTTTTTTATTTATCTCTATTTGTTAGCACGCCGCTCTGTTCTGCGCAGGTTCTTTCAAATTAATTTCATTTTACTTCACGTCTTTTTTTTTTTTTTTATATTTAATTTTTTTTATTTTTTTTTTTCTTCACCGGAGGGCGGATTTTCATCACCTCCGAATGTATGTCGAATCCCAAGTATCCCGTTGTTTGTTTTTTACAAATTTGATCTCCATTGAGTTTTGGTGAAGAAATAAAAATGGATAGAAAAATGTTCGAATCGAAAGAAAAAAAAAAACGAAAAAAAGAAGAAAAGAAAAGAGACAAATTGAAAAATGGAAAAATTAAAATTAAAAAAGAACGCCTCTTAGTCATCGGCTTCATTAGGATCCTCGTCAATCTCATCATCATCATCTTCTTACTCTTTTTTCCCCCATCTCTCGAATGTCAGTTATCCCCTTCAGCGTTCCCTTTCATTTCCGTTAATACTGAAAACTGTCGTTTCGTCTTAAAAATCTTTCCATAAGAGTAAACTCTTGGAAGGGTGTCTTTCACGGTGCCGTTAATTATATCGTTAATTAATCTTAGCTCCTTTCCCTCATCTCCACCATCACCTTTCCGCCTTTCCTTCTTCTTCTTCTTCTTCTCCTTCTTCTTCTTTTCGTTCTTCTTCTTCTTCTCCTTCTTCTTCTTTTTGTTCTTCTTCTTCTTCTTCTTCTTCATCATCATCTTCTTCTGCTTTTACCACTACTTCATCATTTTCCTCTTCCTCTTTCTTCGACTACGTAATTCCACCTTAAGGACGGGATCAGGTGGGCCCCTTGTTCTGCACCCAACGAGTCAACGACCGTGAAGTATTCACTCACTTACTCATTCAGTTATTAACTATTCGCCATTCACTAACTTGCAGCCACCCTTCGAGAAATACCGAGGACAGAGAGAGAGGAGAGAGGGACATAGAGGGAGAGGGAGAGGGAGAGGGAGAGATATCATATTGAAACGCGGCATTGCGAATAATGCCAGCAATTTCAAGCTTTTCCACTGCCCACTAATTGGTGCGTAATTGGGGGAATGGAGCTGGGGGCCAAGACTAGGGTGGGATTTAGCTAGGCAGACCGCGACGATTATTCCTTTTTCACGAGGTTACAAAATCATTCGTTTATTTATTTATTTATTTATTTACTTACTTAGCTAGTCTTTCTTAATCATAATTTACTCGAAAGTTTGTTTGGCGTTTAAAAGACACTTGGTATAACGATGTCTGTTAGAGTGTATCGCGTACCTACTTCGGCATACACATTATTAGGTATAGAAAATAAAAGAATGAAGGGAAACTGATCATATGATAGTAGAAGAGCCGGTGAGGATTCGCAGTTGGCGTGAAATGAAATCTCGTTAGCTGTTGCGCAAATCGAGTTAGCGAAATCGCCGCAGTTTTGGACGAGACTGGCGAAGCCCCGAAAGGGTCGAAGCCCAGTAAAGATGACGAAACACACCCTCCCTTCTCATCCCTCTGTTTCGTACTATGACGGTTGCTTATTAGTCGGTATACGATGCTCTGGTATATTGTATGACGTTGAACGACGACGACGACGACGAGTTTATAGTATCACGATATGGGGCGAGTCGTTCCTTCTCCTTTTCCATTTTCTTTTCTCTTCTCTTCTCTTTCATTACTTTTACTTCTTCATTTTTTCAAAATTTTCAATTTCTCTTATTCAGACTTCAATTATATCCGCAATGTACGAACAACGCATATACCTACCTACTTCAAAAGCATATTAAGAGGCTGACGCTGGTTGCGGAACGTTTTTATTCTCCCTTTTTCAAAATTTCACTTGTTGTTAACCGTCGATCCAAACAGACCCCTCCATAATGGAGCGTGTTTTTCAGCCTCGAATGGATGATTAAAACACCTAAGATCGCGCGCCATTTCCATTGTTCGCAACCACCCTGTCCAAAATTCTGTTCTCTACACAGGTATATACCCACAGTTATGTAACTAGTAGATACTTATCCATATATACATATATATATATATATATATATACTGTATACATACGTATATACATTAGATATATACTTATGTATATATGTAAGTATAACTACGCCGTTGCGGCGAAGCCCAGAAGTCCTAAAGTGCGACGGATCCGTTTCTTTGTCTCTCTTTCTTTCTTTCTTTCTTTTTGTTTTCTTACTTTTTTTTTATATACACCTATATATATATATATATATATATTTTTTTTCACTCCCAGTTTCCGCGGTGGAGTACAAAAAGCTTTTGTGAACTGGAAAGAGAGCCAGGGCACATGACGGGTTGATAGAGGGTGGCAAGGGGATGTGAGAGGGGTTAGGTTCGCCTCCGTTTAGGTAATGTTTCCCGCAGGAATTAAGTTTTAAGGCGGTACCAAGATTTATCGTCATTGCCACTGCCACCGCCAACACCGTTAAACCAACGTCGCGGTATAAAGGCGAAAGTTCACGCTGGTGGGAATATTTATCGATTTGTTTATACAATCTGGAACCTCGTTTTAGGTATACCCTTATTACTTGGGTATAATGTATACATACGTGCATACATATACCTCATACTGATGTCGTGTCGCTATACATTTCAAGTTACATTTTTCTTTCCGTATAACTACTATATATACGTATGGTTATGCGTGTGTGGATACATGTACATGTATGTAGGTACCTACGTGTGTATATACGTGCGGGGAGTTGGAACCTGGTAGTATACGATTTGAACCTTATGTTTGCCCGGATAGATCTTTCGAGTAATACCTACTACTGAAGTAGCAGAGGGAGTGATATTCAATTGAAAATGGAAGGAGAACGACAAGCAGGGAATAGATTCGCGGTTAGAAGCGTGACGGCCACGGTAGAGTTGGCACTCGCTAGTGCGTCCCTATCGTTTCATCTTTCTACGTAGCGAAAAAATGCTTGAAGTAAAAGAAAAAGGAATCGAATGAAAGTTTGAGGAAACTACCAAAAGATATGAAACAAAGAAAATAAAAGAAATGTATATACATATATGGGTATATACTTATGTGAGAGAACGGAGAAGAAGATGAAGAAGAAGAAGATGATGGTAGGAAAAAAACAAAAATGGAAAAAAAGTCTCGATCGAATAAGGGGAAAAAAAAGTTGACCCACAAACGAGAAGAATCGGGAAACCGCGATCTTACTTGCCGCCCATGGGAACCACCTCCTTCTTTTCCTCTCTTACCACCATTCCCGTGGGAAGAAAGTCCTTTATTTGCCTTTAGCTCTCTTCTTTGCCTTCCCCTCCCCGTCCCGTTATCCCACGTTTGCCAAGAAGACTCAGATCGTCCGTATCGATGTATCGCTCGATACATTCGACTCTATCTTCTCACACCACCACCACCATCGCCAGTCTCCCCTGTATCTCTCTATACCGTACAGCGAGCCACGCCTCTTTAGCGAAATTCCTGTTATCAATATACGTGTAGAAACGTGCGCAATGGGTACAGAAATGATTGGCATACGTCCATATCCATGTGTATGCGTCCAGGTCAAACGCGTACGTGTAGTTTCGACGTAACAGGGGCTATAGAGATGAAAAGGAACGGAGTTAGCCATCAATATGCATCGTATCACATCCGCGAGAGACGCACTGGTCTGTACCATCGACGGATATATCGAAACGAAGAGAGGAATTTTTTTGAGAATCAGCACTACGAGGCCGGGTTGAAGTTCCGAAATTTTAAAGTCACGAAGTCCATTTTAAGCAATGTCGAATTTTCGAAATCGTTAACGTTCAGAATATTAAAATTCAGAAAGATCAGAAATGCAGACAGCTGAAAACTCGGAAAGTCCAAGAGTCCAAAAATTTTGCTGGTGAGGACCGCGCTCCATGCGTGTGTTTCGAGTTTCGGAGTTTTGGACTTTCGGATCTTTAGCTTTCGGAATTTTGAAATTCAGAATCTCGAACGTTCGTAAGTTTTAAAATTCGAAACTTCAACCCGGTCCCGATCAGTAGTAACGTCTTATTTCTTGTTGTCGCCAAAAGAAGAGACAATTTTCGTAACTTCGAGTGCATGTAGAGTGAAGACGGCTTCTTTGAGTAACGCCACACGTTTGCGTGTCACAGTATCTCTCTCCTCGGCGTATATTATAGGGCTTATATCGAAGGGACGATTACCCATGAAAGCGAGCGTCTCCGTTACAGTTTGAGGCGTCATAGCAGCTTTACACCCGAGTTGGTATATTCGGTGAACGTTAGTCTACCACTTACGAGGTGTACGGTGGATGACAACGGGTATTTCTCTGCAGGTGTATAATATGGACGCTTCGCGTTTAGGTCGTGTGGAGTGTCGAGTTCGGTTCAAAATCCAGAGGTAGGCCTCATACGAGTATATACCCTTCGAGAATTTCGCCACAGACAACAGCCCGTGGGATTTAGCACCGAACTCGATACTCCGACTATATTATACACGTTATACCTACAGACGGGTATCCCCATATGCAGGTAAAATATGAACCCACAACCACCTCAGGCTTGACTACCAAAACGTGCTTTGAAACGCGACCATCGCGTATACTGGGTACGCGAAACTCGAGTGATTATGCATCAAAGCCCTTCCTCTCTATCTCTACACAGGATTCAATCGATTTTCGTCATCCCCATCCCCCTCCCCCTCTTCCCTCTATCCTCGTCTCTGTCTTCCCCTAATCCTATAATTGCACTGATTAACCCCCCCGAAGCTTAGTTCCTCTGATCTCTCGCTTGTCCGAATTGATCACGACCCGAATACAGGCGGAGAGCCGAAGACGATCCAACGATGGTGGTGATAACGATTATGGTGTTCCACGAGACAGACAAGTCTGGCTATTAATTGCCGCTGATGGGCTAGAGGAGTAGAGATATCTAGACATGTATATCGAGTGAAAAATATTAAGAAATCGGATGTGTTTAATCTAAACATGAATTAATCGAGTCGAAGTTCTTGGGACTTGGATATTTTTTGATAAGATGTTGCTGCAGTGTAAAAAAATGAAGGCTATCGTTTGAGGACTAGTTTTTTTTTCTCATCATTATACATAAAATTGCTTATGGGAAGGAGTTTTTAGAATTAAACCGTGCCGTAGACGAATTCGAGGAGATTGATGCCACCGTATTTATGGATGCGGTCAATAACTGGCCTCTTTTTCTCCCTCCAATGTCTGAGGCAGAAATGTGTCATGATATATATATATACGTATTTATATTTCTTCGGTTAATCTGAATCACTTTCATGCCATAACCCCCATTGACGTCATCAGAATATCGTGCATTTATTTCAATTCCGTCACGAATATCCCCCTCGCTCTCACTCCCTCACTTTCTCTCTATTCTCTTCACCTCTTGTCATTCTCCTTCACCCCGATCTCACCCCTCGAGGAAAAAACTTTTAATGTGGCAATTTTCCGCTATCGTGCGACATTATTATTTCTCCTTTGTGTCTGGAAGGTCGATGAGGCTTCCGCCCTCCCTTACTTCCTTTCCTTTCCTTTCCATTCCATTCCATTCCTCTACTCTTCTTTCCGTTCCTTTCCGTCCCATCCCTTCCCCGATGTATCGCTATGATTATCTTTTGTTTTTCCACCGGGGCTTCCCGCAAGTCCACTGCTATAGAAGGAAATGCTGCTTCATTAACGAAACTTGCTTCGTATTCCGCGTTCCGTCTGTCCCCTTTATCTTTTCCCTTTTCTCATTTCATCGTTGTCTCTTTTTTTACCCCCGTTTCGCCTTTTTGCCTTCTCCTTTACCTCCGACGTTCTACGTTTCACGTTTCGCGTTTCGCGTTTTGCATTTACAACGTGGAACTGGATCCTAGGTACGCCCCTAAACGCGACTGACGTAATACATATTGAGGTGCTTTCTGAATATATCAGATCCGTCGAAGATACCAACGACGAAGGAATTCCCTCGGGATCCTAGAAAGCATCCTCAAACTCCACCCATATCCTCGTCCTCATCCTCATTCACCTCTTCTCGACAAGAATATCGAGTTCCTCATATATTCCGAAACTTACCCTCTATTCCTATTAGAACTTCTATTCTGCTACTCAGATTGGGCAGAAGAGAAATTGCAATAATAAAAATTGAAGGGATCAAAAGAGTTCTCCGAATACGTTTCAAGGTAAGATCCGTAACGGAATACCAACGTCCCGGGCCAGTGGATAAATTTCTTTATTTTTATTTCCTTCCTGAAATGAGCGTAAGTAAAACAGTGCGCGTCATAGGCCATCAGTGGTTGGAGATGGAAGGAGGTAAGAGTCTTCTAATGGAGCTTGGATAGCCCAAACCTCTACGCGACGTTATATTGTTAGTTCGAGACGATTTCCTCCTCTAAGACCTTAATGGCGTCTACCTCTTAGCTCTTAGCTCCCCGCGATTAGGCGAATTGCTAAATACGATAAGAGAGGATAGAGCCATTGCGTTCGCGTGCTGCTTCCGTTGGGAGTGGAACTCATGGTGAATGCCACCGTTAAATGCAGGGCCTTACTTAGCTGGGTAGCTCTTACCAACTCCTACTCCCTACCATATCCAGTATCGTCGACCCGCCCACCTTATACTTTTCCCTGCCGTCACCATCACCTTTATTGGACAAACGAATCACATTAAGGTTGGAGACAAACACCTCGCGAATTTTCACCGCCTCGTGCAGCGCGCCGGAACATTGCCAAGTTATTAACGCGGTGCAATTTGATATCCGAACTTCATCCAACAGTGCGAAATCCGCTTTAAGGCATCGCCGTGAAAGTTGTTTTAAAAATCTACGTATATACAATCTTCGGTTTCTGATCTCACACCGACTACCGATCGTTGCCGACATTCAAATAAAAGGTATAATAACAATTGGAAAATACTGAAGAGCCATTCTGACAATCGAGTTTGATTCTGTTCACGGGAGTAACGTTATCTCTCGTAGTTATTCTGAAGTACCTATACCGTGCGGTGATAAGCCGAGGCACTTCACCCCCGTCGCACCGGCGTTGAACGTAGTCGACTCGGGGTCGTGGTATAGTGGTAGGGGTATGAGTAGGGGTATACCTACGTATCTACAGTTAATTAAAGAAATCGGAATTCTACCTAATATCCCACTTATCGCCATGAGGATATTATTCCCCCGGGTGTGTACCGACTCTTAGCTCTTCGATAATAACTGTCCTATACGTGCGATACGTTTGATAAATAAATTAAAGAGATGGCTTTCGATATTTCTATATGTGACGAGTCGAAGTTAGAAAAAAATAAATATACTAAACCGTGTTCGAAAATCGGAGGTTCTTTCCTACCGGTTATTCCGACGGGAATAGGTATAATCTATTGAAAAATGTTTACATCGAGTATAGGAATTCGGCAACGAAATACGAATTGAATTTATCTCCGGCATTCCGTGGGCCTCTTTCGAATTCGGGTTTGCCGTGTGAGTGGTGTGTGGGGATCGATTTTATTTTGTTTATTTCATTTTTTATTTTATTTATTTATTTTTTTCCAATCAGCAAGGAATCCGTATGTACGTACGTACATACATACATACATACATACATACCTATATACCAATTTCAGGGGAAAAACTTGTAGCCACGATAAAGGGTTTCGCACGCCGAAACCTCTCGAAAATTCCGGTGAATATTTTCACGAGTTATTTCTACTTTCCGTATACCCATACACACGATTATACCTATTCGTACACATTTAGGTAGGTACTGGAATTGCATTTACGCTGAATAATCACCGTCGTTAGGCACCCGCTACTCTACATATCCCACATACTCACGCACCTCACGACTCACTCTAATTGCCTCGCTGAAAGCAATGAACGAAAAAATACAAAAAATAAAAAACCATAAAAAAAACAAATGAAAAAAAAAAAATAAAACATAAAACTGAGAGAGACTCACGCACCATTTTACATCGTATATTTATATACTCTACCACGTCGTCTGTCCCATTCTCTTCTCTCAGGGTTTTATTCTCTCTGCAACATTTGCGGTATTCATGCGCTATCGTTGAAACATTCGCAGAATTCCGTACAAAATTATGTCCGAAGCAATTTAAACCGCTGCAGCTCTTGGTTTACGCTTTACCACCGTGGCTACTGCTGCTACTATTACTCTCTCTCCATCTCTCTCTCTCTCTCTCTCTCTTTCTCTCTCTCTCTCCCGCACTCTATTTCCTGGTTCTCGATCCGGCCCTCAATTCTCTTCTCTGGATCGTCCAAACCATTTCAAACCATTGGCCTCGTGCAAAGTGATTAAAAACGGGGAATAACCTAGTCTAACCTAAACCCCAACGCTAACCTAACTTTTCGAGCCTGAGCTCTACCACAAACGTCCACTCGATTAAATGGAAGGCCTTTGTCGAGCCGAAAGGTCCCGGAAGGTCCCGAAGCATCGCACCCCACACGAATCCAGTGCTGTCCAAGAACGCAAATTTCCCGAAAATGTCGAAAACTGTTACTCATCCTTCTCTGGCGGTGAAGCTCTGGCACGCACCTAGGACCAGGGCACGAGGTGGCCAAGGACGTTGTATATCTTACGGCATGTGCGGTGGTCACTCTGAAATTAGTTTTTGAAGGAGAATGGGAGTCCGGCAGCCCTGGGGTTTGCTCTGAAAACACAGCTATGCAAACACTTATACGTCTCGATTCGTAAGGGTTAATCATTTTTAAGGATAATAAGAAGGGTCGAGGTAGAGATGGGAAAAGAATAAAAGAGGTCTTTGAGACGGTGTGAAAGCTTGCTATGATATTTCTCTTTCTTCTTATATTGAGCTTCGTTCGGGCTTCTTTTGACGGGATGGAAAATGACGTTGATATGAAATGGTGGGAGTGATGATGAAGAGGAATTGAAGATTTAGCTAGTGTGACTCCAGAGTCGATCTATCTTTCCTTTTTTGGATGCCATCCACCTTCCACCCTCCGTTCACCGACTTCGATGATATTAAAGATTCCCTCCTCTAGAAGGCAGATAATTTTTAACCTTTTCACGGAAACACCTCACGAGCCATACGACGATTTCAATTCGTGCAAATGACGCAATGGCGGCCCTTTGTTGCCACCGTTCTCCACCTCTGCCCCCGCCATCTTAAAAAACTTCTTCACTATTTTTCTCCTTTCCCTTTCTCTCTCTCTCTCTTCCTCTCCCTCTTTCAGTCAGCCTCTCTCCAGCATCCACTCGCAACCTCGCGACCTCGACAACTGCTGTTCGCCTTTTTCAAAATCACTTTGCGGTAAAAATTGTTGCTACGAGAGTCGCTTTGAGGAGAGGGCAAAGAAGTAAGCAAAAAATGGAGAAGAAGAAGAAGAAGAAGAAGTCTCGTAGAAGCTTCAAAGTCTAAAAAACGTTTTAAATTTTATCCGAGAGGACGCTCTCTGACTCCGATACAAAGGTCCTCTCTCTCTCCCTCTCTTTCTCTCCCATACTCTTCTGCTTAAGTAGGTAGGTATGGCAAACGTATGGACCTACCTATTTTCCGTTAAAAAAAAAGCTTACAAATCTTGGAATGGTTAACGAAACGAAATTTGTTACGAAACGGTGTTCAATTTTTATGTGAACTTTATACCTCTGAATGGAGATTATAGGTATGTACATACAAGTATACACGCCACTACATACAGGATAGTGAGCTTTATAACGTGCACGAAATAAGTTCCGTGGTGTTGGAGAAGGAGGAGGAGGAGGGTTGGGTCGGGTCGGGTTGTAAAGTTCGTCTAAACCGCACTGATTTATGATCTCTCAAATAAAGAAAACCATTTCCAGAGAGGGCTTTTCTTCGTGTATATCTATGTATGTATATATACGCACGTACATACATACGCGTGTATGTATTGTATGTATGCGTACAACAAACGAGCCCTAAGGCGCGTGGCTTTTCAGAGTCTTTAAATAGGTAATGGCACAGCGAGTTGTTCCTTTTATTTGATAGTAAAATATGACATAAAACCGCGGGTCCGCGTATAGTATATAGGCAAGCTTCATTTTTGACGGTGCTTTTCTTTTTTTTTTTTTTTTTTTTGATTTTTCCTCCTTTTAATTTTCTTTTCTTTTCTTTTTTTGTTCCTCTCCTCTTCTTTCCCTTTTAACTTTTTAACCGTCTTCAAACCTTTTCGTTAACATTTTACAACCAATCGCTATCACAATCATCTTCGCTTATATTTACATTGCAGCTATTCCACTGCACCTGTTTCAATTTCTCTATACATAATAAGACGGTGTCAATTTATTACAGTTGAAATATATATCAAGTGAATATAACATATTTATACAAAAAATATTTTCGCGCGTTAATTTGAAAATAATTTGAAAATAAAAATAAAAAATTCTCCACCTGTAAACAAATTCATACACAAATATCTCTCTTTCACACCACCAATAAGGTTATTAAGCTATATCTAATTTTATTGTTTGTTTGTTTTTTTTTTTTTTTTGTTTTTGTTCTTTCAATTGTTTTACCATTTCCCTTTCTGCAGCTCGACTTTCTCCCATATACCTACCATGAAAAGCCATCAGTCCCCGCAGTGACAATGAACCGTGTGGTTATTTCGTATTTCGTACAGGTATATGTATATATATATATATATATGTATATACATATGCGTGTATACACATACATACATATATCTATAATGTATATCTCTCCTCTCTCCGCTATACGCACGCACGTATGTATGTACATGCATATAAATACGTATATAGGTATGTGCGTAGGGTACATGGCTATACCTACAGCGACATACGTGCGGACGAGATTGCGGTACGAGAGGAGAGCATAGTATAGTATACCTAGTAGAGGAGAATGAGAGACGAGGGATGAGGGATGAGGGTTAATCAGATAGTCCATCCGCTAGAACCACGGAGGGTGGAAGTGAGCGAGAGATGAGAGGAGGAAGAGGGGAAACGACTGGATGCACATATCGAAACGCTCGACGTCGTTTGCCACCGCCATTTTGTAATCACAGGGGCGCTATATGTATATATACATATATACATACCTATACATATATACAATATATGTATATCGATATTAATCGAACGCAACACCTATACCTATACCCAGAAGGACTCGGTCCCCGTACGCATACTCTTACGTTTATATAAATATATACTTATATATGTACTATATAAATATATATATATATATATATATATATATATATATATATATACATGTATAGGTAATGTATTGCATACATTGCAGTAGGTATCTGGTACAGGCATGTATATGCATATACGTGTACGCGTATGTGACCATATCCGCACTCGCTCTCTGCTCCCTATAAAGGCGAATACCAAAACTCGAACCATTGACGTACACATAGATATTATACCTAAAATCGACAGCAGTGAACAGTACATGTAAATCGAGTGTATGTATACGTAGATTTTCACCCGCAACGCTATGCAACGGTACGCGGGGTGGATTTTCTCTCTAACCGGACTCAATAATCAAGACAATAATTATACGGTTTTGAACGTATTAGTACAGCTACTGGGATATACGTATACCTACACATACTCGTATACGTATATGTATTATACGGTATATATCCGTGTCATATACCGAATTTCTATTAATAATGATTAATTATTTACTGTAGATAACAACGACAGGAGGTCGATTGTCGTCGATATTATTATAGCTGAATCGTACATAGATAGATACACGACACGATACGCATATATTTATACAATATATACATGAATATTATACCTATACATATGTAGGTATATGTATATACAAAAAATATATATCACGTATAATCTACGTGCATATATAACCCTCGCCCGCATATACCTATAAGCCTGTGGATTATTATTTTCAATTACGTTAAACGTAACATATACAATGTACATATACATACACATACCCACTGCTTTCAAATTGATAAACGGATGTTTAGTTATCAAATAATTATTTCATATACATATACATAATATACGTATTAATAAAATTGCAATTTTATTTATCGATTTCGATATTCATTGTGCTGTTGATACCCGATTAGTATAGCGAAAATTTAATTATTTTAAAGCCTATTTATATCTCCCGCATGTGCAGCGGCGATGAGAGGGCAAGTTTTTTGTTTTTGCTTCTTTTTTGAGTTTTTTTTTAAAGTTATTTCAACGATTAAAATATAGCCCAGTAACAAAAACGCGAGTCAAACATCTCTCGTGTGTGTGTGTGTGTGTGTCTGTGTGTCTGTGTACATTCTGCCGTTTCATCCCTTATCCTGGGCCAGGGGCTCTTTTCCGGAAAACGGCTATTTCTACGTCTGACAGAATGACTGGGGGGGTTGTATATCTGTATCGACGGGTTCGTTACGCCGATTTATCGTTTAATAAAAGCTGATACATGGCCGATCCTCCGTGGCGCCATTTTATTTACCACCCACACAACCATCCTCCCTCTCCCTCTCTCTTTATCTCTCTTTATATCTCTTTTTTACCTCGAACGGAGACGAGGGAAACGATTTTTATTATTCCCTCGAATACCTTATACAGGAACTCAAAGCTGTGTGTATCGTTCAAAGAAATAGATGTTCGCACGTTATGAGAGGTTGAAAATTCTCATTTGTATCGCGCAAGTTACAGATTGAGTGAACGAAAGAACTCAAAACGGATGTTGCGACATCAAAAAATTAGTCCGAAGAAATATGATCGGAGTTATAGTAGTACTCGATGTCAAATGTCATTAATTTTAGCAATTTTAATATCATATTCTTATGGGACGTCCGTGCGCGTATCGAAAATCTACCAAAATTATAATTATAACGAAAATGAAAGAGAGAAAGGAAGATCGGGGGGAGGGATGTCGCACCTTTTCCCGATGTTGAAAACCCTCGCGCACCACGAGCCCTTTACACTTTGTATCGAAAACACGAAAATAACTTTTGAACATATCTCTTGCAAAACGGCAAAGGGTTTGCTTTTCGTATCTCGCTTCTTTCGCACCGTAGAATCTTCTGCCTCTGACCCCTTCATTTTCCTTTTCCTCTTCCTCTTCCTTTTCCTTTTCCTTTTCCTTTTCCTTTTCCTCTTCCTCTTTCGATACTCAGCCGCGTACTTCCTCAATGTATTATATACAGTCACATTTTATATACTGATAGTAATAAATGATAAGTTATTTTGAGGCGTGCTCTATACCTACGTCACTGACACCGCTGAGTTTCAGTATAAAGAAATTGACAACCCGAAAGATAAAAAAAAAAAAAGAGTTATTTTTAAAGATCGAATATCTCTCGATCGCACATCGCATTGCTTCTGTATTATGTTGTGTCAAGGAAAGAAGACTGGACCCTCTTTCTACCTTTTCTCTACACTCTCTTACATACCGAAATTCTTCTCGCCGTAACAGTTCCCTGAAAATTGTCAATCAACCCCTTTCATGAAACAAAAACTTTCTGAATCCGTATCTGAATTTTAGTCTCTGGGTCATACACATCATAGTTGAGAGACAGACAATAGATAGAGAATAGGAGGATAGGATATGGTACGGTACAGTACAGTGCAGTGCAGTGCAGTGCAGTACAGTACGGGATAGGATATGGGAATTGATTGCCTGCTTGACAAATTAATTAGTGCTTTGGCTTTGGGGGGGTAATAGCAACTGATAATTAATTCAAACTGTAATAGAAATTCGCCACAGGTGTTCCGCAGGTATTAGTCGATGCTAATGCAACGGAGCATTCTACATATGTGGAACGAGATGCACCTCTGCGACCAATGTCTGTATAATAATAATCTAAATGCGGGAGATAGTTAGACGTGAGATTGTGGTGGATGGGGGTTCGGGGGTTGGGATTTTCGTACACGGCGAACGTTTTAGTACTTTTTAATTTCCGTAACACGCGGCTCCCGAGTTCTGGTTCTGGTTCTGGTTCTAGCTTTTCGTATACCGAGATATGACGTTACAGTCGAAACGAAACGAAACGAAACGAAACGAAACGAAACGAAACGAAATGAAACGAAACGGGTTGAACCATTACCGCCGCTAGTTACGGGCGTTTCGTGACCCGTCAACACTTTACCCGCCTGGGGCTGGAAACTTGACGAACGGTGAAAATCTCGTCCGTACAGCTTCCCAAACTCGTGATAAAGGGGTTGTTGCTCACGGACATTTGTTTTCCAACTGTGATCCGTGATTTAACGGCAATGGGGAGGGTCGCCCGCCCGCCCATACCCGTACCCAGGGCATAAATGCACAAGTGTTCACAAATACCGTTTCCTGTCTCTTATAGTCCCGTCGCGCTATTTAAATATTAACGAACCCGATATACGCGTCTATACGTGAGTACATTATACATGTACATTATACGTATAGCTGTACAGTCCACATTATATGCTATATACATTTAGCGGGTGAAAAATTAAAAAAAAAAACAAACAAAAAACAAAAAAAAAATCAGATCGTCTAGTTAGTCAATAATTTTTTTCATTCCTTATTTTTTCTATCCAACTGCAGCACCTCTTACTCTTTTTTCTCTTTCTCTCTTGCATTTTACCCATGCGTGAAAGGCCAGTAAATAAAGACACCGGTGCAGGGATGAGAGAGAGGAATCGTTTGAAAGGTCAAGGGTCGGTGGATATTCGCGTTTGTGAACCGCCTTTGTGACAGTTTTGAAAAATTGTAGTTTGTTAACTGTACGACGTCGGTATGTACCAACCCACCCATCTACCTATCTACCTATACACATACGTGTATATAAAATATGGCGTTCACCGTGAGGCCTTGACGAGTGCAGGAAAACTGGAAAAGTTCGTTAATTACAGAGTTCTCGGTAAAACTCGAGTGTTTTTTTTTTTTTTTTTTGTTTCTCTCCTTTTTTCTTCTTTTTTCTTCTTTTTTCCTCTTCGTTCTCCACGAGGGATGCAGGAATGGAGGACGACTAGTCGAAGGCAAGGGCAAAGCGTACCTACGTGGGATGTGTTTTTTTTTCTCGTTTTTCTCTCAATTTCCCGGAATTCATGAAATTTACTTCGATTGGTTTAAAAAATCGTTACATCAGGGACTGACTGAAGCATAACCACCACGCACTCTTTTTCTCTTCCTCTCTCCGCTCTGATCATTTTTGTTATTTCATTCTGGATTTTTAATCGAATATAATCCCAGAGGCAGATGTATGTACTACGTTACATACATACACCCATACATACATACAAACATACATGTATACATCAAAAGGGAAAATAAACTCCACGTTTGTTCGTGGAAACCAAAAAAAAAAACAAAAAAAAAAAAAAAAACGTTCAAAAGAGAGAAAAAAAAAAAAAAAAAAAAATAGAAAACTGTTTGCCAAACAAAAATCAAGGAAATTCAACCGTAATTAACCGCTTATTTCTCTGCAGTCGCCTTTAATTAACTTCATATTAGCCGTACCGCACGAATACAGACAAAACCGTGCATATGTGTAGGTATAAATTATACCCACACGATGAAATTGTACAGTGCCAGATGTGTTAGTGCAAACGTTCGTTAAACTATACCTATCTATACGCACACTCACTCTGCAGCAGCCGAGTAACATCACCTATATACCAGCTGGTCCAGCCAGAAAATCCCTACAGCGAATTACGAGACTTGGGAGGTATAACTCTCCGTACAGTCGTAAAAAAATAAAAAATAAAAAATAAAAAATGTAACAAAGGGAAATTCCCTCCTTTTTTTTTTTTTTTTTTTTTTTTTAATAATAGAGTTCGATTGCGTTATTTCATCCAGAAGAGGACAAACGAATTAGTACCCTGGAGTATGTATGTATGCATATACACCATGCCGAATATAATAATGGAATAATAGACACACACACACACACACACACACACACTTCCTCGGTATCTCGTTCTTTGTTTAAAAACGGTTTAACAGAGAAACGGGAAAATGGTTGGAACAAAATTTGTTCACGCTATGGTCGCGTACCGAGAAAGCCTAGTTCGCAATAACCGAGTCCTGCGCGCAGACACACAGAACAAGCATACAGAGGCCTGTACATACGGTATACGTCTTTCTCTTTCTAATATTCGCGTAAAACGCTTTGAATATTTTATTAACAGGAATTGCTGGAAACTCGTGATTCTACAGATCCTATTACGTACAAATGTTGTAGGTATATACATATATACCGTAAACGTTCTTTGCCTCGTGGATGAAAATGGAGAATAAATTGCAGTCTGCAATGTGTACTGAGGTTATATTCTAACACGATTTTCTCTTCTTAACTATAGGAATTTACCGTCGAATACCGTATCATCCCCCATCTTCCAATGCGTTTGAAAGTTTTTCATGTTCGAATACGAGTACCGAGTTTACTACATTGAAGAATAAAAATTCAAGTTTCATCGTAAAAGAAATTTTAAACGGTTCAATCAACGCTCGTTTAATCATTACTAATATCACAAGCCATATAGTGTACTGCGGCTGTAATATTCGATATACCAGTATAGTCAGTACCTTAGTCAGTATTTTAAATATTTAAGGACCCCGACCTACGTGTCTGGGAAATAAGAAAACTCACCCTCCCAACGGGGCTACCTGTTGAAGAAAACCGCGAAATTCTTATTCTTATAGGCGTATTGTATGTATAGCTGTATAGCTATAGGGGTATAATCTTAGCAAGTATCGGTATTATATAGGTACTAAAGTTCTACTTTAAAATGTAGGCGATATCTATACCCGACTAATAATTATATAAGACTGCGAGGAAAATCGTGTATAAAAAAATGAATATAAATAATGACGATCGCAGGTGTAATGAGAGAATTATATTATGTATATGCACATATATACATATATGTACCTACACTTATAATACGCAGCGGGAGCGAGAGAGATCGCTCGTGCATGTAATTCAAAAACAACTATATACCCACCCAACCTAACCTATTTCACAATTGTAGGTATGTAATTGATGCATTGAGGTTGACTAAGGTTTCAATTATCTAATAGCGGTGAGCTACTGCAGTGTGGTCTAAGATCATATCACTTTTTTTTTTTTTTTATATCTCTACTAGGTGTAACCGTTATATATTCTTCTTTGTAGGTATGGGATATGGAATAGAACTTCCTGCTAAAACTATACTATACTGATATTACGATACTACAGAAATTAATTCCTCGACGTAATTATATATGCACCCAAATTTTTTAGTACAATATAAATAAATTCATGATATTTTTAAACGACCGTAAGTACGGGAGTGTTAATTTTTTTTTATTTTTTTCATTTTTTTATTCACGTATAATGACGGCTCTGCTTCCCGGAAGCTCTTATTCCCCTGTTATTCTCTTTTCCTTTTTATTTTTATTTCCCTAGTATATTTCGATAACTCATTACTTCCTCGCGGCGCGTTAGCTATAGTCTTCTTTCCGTATTTCTTACCGATAATGGCTTCTTTTTTTTTTTTTTTTTTTTTTTTTTTTTTAAATTATTTTTTACGTTCTTTTATTTATTTCTCTCTTATATTATTTTCCTCGATTTTCCCCCCTCTCTTAGCCGTTTCTGCACGGTCTAGTCGCTATAGACATAGCCGCGCGCACGTTTTCCAATTAGTCAACTCTAAAAGCCTCCTCGTAAATTAGCCAGTTACGTGAGATCGAAATTATTTCGGTTATATATATACCCTAGGTATATAAAATATTTTTTTTTTTGTTTGTCTTTTTTTATTTTTTATTTTTTTTTCATTTTTTGATTTTACCCTTTGGGTGAACCTTCGCCCTCTCACTCTCTCCTCTACTCTTTTCTATCTCCTATCCTCTCCTATCCCATCCTTATTCCGCGGGGAGTAGCGAGCTGGCTTTCCGACGGGTTGAAAGAGGGGCGAAACTCTGGTGCAGACGGTGCTGGTTTTAATGAACTCTTTCACCCGGCACTCGTGCCACCCTTAAACCACCGCTTTAAGCCGGTGTTCTCAACGCCCCGCGACTCCGCGAAACCCTTTCAAACTAATCAATACCGCCACTTCCCGATGTCACCGTGGACGACCCCACAGAGATTTATACTATTTCCTGCCGCTGCAATGTAGACGAGAGAGTGACATTTAATTACCTCTTCGCTCCTTGATAATATATATATACATGTAATATATTGATACGATCACGGGGGTATATGCGCGCGGGTGGATATCCAGGTGCAGTTTACGTGTTTATAATAACTGCAGTTGACAATTGGAATGGGAAGAAGAAATATAGAGATGGAAAGTTTTTTAGAAATAAGAAGAGAGAATTAACTTGGCATTGACATTGGCCTATAACCGGGGGAATTGGCTCGCCGCGGTGTGGAAGTAAAATAGATAAGAGACACTTGGAAGCTATTCGATTCGGACCACGTACTTACCTACTCCCACGTCGTAGTTGTGCTAGTCGACTTGGCTGTAATATACCGTATCCCCATTCAGCTGATCTTCTCTATGACCCTCGCGTGGGCGTATGTATTTACAAACCTGTGATATATACGTATAGTTTTTGCTTTACTTTTTTTTTTAGCGTGTGGTAATTATTGGAATACCTACTATAGGGTATAGAATGGAAATATATAGCTGATAAAAAATCTTAGGTATATTCAAGCTTTTATTTTCACACAATATTTAACTTTTCTGGTTAAAACTATAAATATCTGAGAAACTCGCCTTTCGGCAGTCGTTACTCGAAAATTATGCTGTTTGACTGACTATTGTCAAAATAACTTGTGGATTTAAGAAAATCGGCAATGAAATGAAGAAAAAAAGAAAAGAAAAATTAAATTTGAAATTGGAAAAAAAAAAATTGAGGCGGAATGTAACGGGTGGGAGTTACGTATATACTCATACGTAGATACATACTTATACCTTATCGTCACCCGAAAGTTGGGAATCACTGTTACCTGGACAGTGGCGGCAAGGAGGAGGAAGAGGAAAGGAGGTGGAGGAAAAGGAGGAGATGGAGGTGGAGGTGGAGGTGGCGAGGGCAGAGCTGGCTCGGTGTGACGAGAATAGAGGCATGTTATTGATTATGGAAAAATACCCCCCGCCTGGTGTCATGGCTACTGTACACTCAACTAGTCTCCACTTACCACTACCCAACCATATATACACATATTCCTATGTATATCTATATATACATCTGTCTATATGTATACGAGGAAATACAGAGAGTGTACATAGACATATACCTATATATATATATATTTATATGTGTTCACATGTTTGTATTTTTATATATCTATACCTATGTAATACATATACATATAACGTGAGATATTCTCGTCCACGTGTGTGCACCGCGCGTGTACTTTTTCACGTGGGTATAGGTACAAGGTATATATACATATACATATATATATACCTAATACAGAGAATTTTTGTTACCGTGCCGCGCAGCACCATTCCTTGCGTGCATTTCGCTTCCCTACTTTTACCCGCGTCACTCGTTCTTCGATTTTTTTTTTATTATTTTTTATTTTTTTTTATTTTTTTTTATTTTTCATCTCTATTTCCCCCATTTTTTTTTTTTTTTTTTTTTCTCCTTTTCGAATAGCCGCCCTTCCGTGTCCCCTCTACCTCCTACTCCTATTTTCTCGGCAGTCGATTCCAGAGGGAGTGAGTGAATGAAGAACGGGGAGAGGGAGGAGGGAGGAGGGAGGGGAGGATTGAGAGAAGAGAGACGCGGAGGGAAAATTCTCTGCTGACGTCATAATATCCCGCGACATCGCGCCACGCCGCACGTTGAACTGCAAGGCGTTCCTTTCGTTATTATTAAGGACCTTGTACCATTAGCAGTTAGCACAGGCTTTGTTCCGAAGAAAGAAACACACACAACAATCAACTTCTCACGCTAAAGATTTGTCGATAATGTTTTGATTTTTTTTTTGTTTTTTCTTTCTCTCTCTCTTTTTTCACTTACCTTCGTTATACGTACGTACGTATACAAAACTCCTTTGAATGATTAAAGAATTTAGAAAATCTCTAAGTAGGCTTATTTTGGCTATTTTTATTTCCAAACGAAACATAAGAAGCCTATCGGTAAATGCAAGGAGCACTAGGTACAAATCTTATATTCGAATCGATTTAATGCTCACACTAGCAATGGGTATAGGCTGATGCGAATCGCGTGATAAGAACAGCGCGAGAATCGATTATTGGTACACATTTATACCTATACATATAACAAAGGTCGCTGAAAGTTTCGACTATGAATTTTTCATAATCTTCAGTTCCATTTATTTTCTAGCTCATTATCTTATCTTTTCTCAGTCTTCTGCGCTTTGATGATGTTTCATTTATTATATAGGTATATGTATAATGTAGATACAGGCCCCGCATACCTGTTCATCTGAATATTTTGCTAGTTTGCCAACCGTAAGAATTTACAAGGCTTCTACTCAATCTCACCTTGGCCAGCGCGTCGGAATAACTTATTTCGAAATTTATGAAAACGAACTTCAAAATTTATTTCTAGTCTATATTTTCGTTTATTTTACTTTTCGTCACTCATATACATATATATCATTATTTTTATCTTCTTCTTCTTCTTCTTCGCCCTTCTCTTCTTATTCTTCATATTATTTGTCCTCAGTACCTTTTTCGTTTTACCCTCATTAGAAAATTCATCACGTAGCGTCAATCGCAGAATAGCTTCGGTGCCTCCGTGACCCAGATACGGATGTTCTTCTTCTTTCATCCTCGGAGTATCAGTGATCAGTCATCACTCGAAAATAGTCTGTAGGTATATCGCGCGAGGTGGTGTAGTATAAGATTGGTGGTTCGTTTCTTTTTTTTTTTTTTTTGTATTTTATATTTTTATCTTTATTTTTTGTTTATCTATATTTTTTCTTGCGTATCAGCCAAAGTTTGATTAACTTTGAAGTATACATATATTTCGATGTGACAATGTGCCAGCCAGAATTGTCGACGTATATTGCAACGTAACCAACCAGTATACGCACATTGGTGTATAGAATAAGACTGTGGGGTGGTTTTCTCGTCAGTATTCGGTATCGTTGTCGAGGCGATGGTGTATTCGAGCGAAGCGACGACTCGTTCTCCGAGACAAAAAAGTTTCTATGAAAAACGTGAAGGGAAACGTTGCAGAGAGACGCCAGGCGCCGCGACGCGAGTCGAGTCGAGTCGAGTCGAGGCGAGGCGAGGCGACACGAGGCGACGCGACTATGTCGTATGCTTGACAAAAACCACCTAAGGATTTGACTATTTGTCTAGCTGCTGGTTGAGAGACGAGAGATGTGTTCTCATACCGTCTATCCCGCGGGAGTAGATCCGCGTGGAGAATCATTAGGAGGTACTTCACCCGGACCCTCCCTCCTTCTAGAGGCTAGATTCCGTACGAAGAACGACGTGGAAACATATCGTCGTAATTTATTACTGCATCCTTGGATCGCCATCTTGATTTTTTTTCTACCCCCTTTTTTTGACAATACAAAGAGAAAAGGAAGAGAAAGAGTAAGAGAAAGAGAAAGAAAAAGAAAAAGAGAAAGAGAAAGGCAAAGAAATTGGATAAAAAGATACCGAACGCCATGCAATCAGTTACTTCGACAGATCGGTCGAAATCGATCAAACAGTTTTGCTTTTAGACGAGAAATTGAAAGATCTGTCCATCCAGGGCGGCCTGGCTTCAGAAATAATATAAATATACACTCTTTCCTCCTGGTATTTTTTTTTTTTTCCCTACTTTCCGCTTTTTTTTTCACGGAGAAAACGAGGTTTGCAGTGAGGAAGAGAGCCGCGGGTATCCATCAACCAGTTTCGGTGGTAAAAAGAAAAAGAGAAAAAACAAAAAATAAAATAAATAAACAAAAAAGGTTGGAAAATTTCAGCCCAGAGAATTCTCAAAGAAATATACGTACATATATGTATATCGGAACTATGTGTGTGCGTAGCTCTACCTATACCGGTAAACGTTATACAGCTCCGCTGGTATGTATGTGTGTATGTATGTATGTATGTATATGTACATAAGTACGTACACATATGGGTGGTACACGTATACGTGGGATGATCAATATTGTCAGGGATATGGGATGCCTTTTAAAATATCCTTTGACGTATTGAGTTCGTTCGGTGATCGAGGTTCTCTAAGGAATATGTGAAATTGGCGAAGTCAGCCTCACGAATAGAGGTCCGAGCGTCGGTCTGTCTACTCGGGAAAATTGGTTGGAAAGAGGGAAAACGCGTTGGGGAGAAGACTAACAAGAGGAAAGGAGACGAGGAGAAAGAAGAAGAAGAAGAAGAAGAAGGAGAAGAAGGAGAAGGAGAAGGAGAAGAAGAGGACGAGGAAAGAGGAAGCGGAAAAAGGAACCTGGAAGCGAAAGCGATGATAAGAAGGAGAAGAGGGAAACGGCACACCCGGCTCTTCTTTACACCCTCGTACCACCCCAGATCTCCGGTACACATCGTGGAAAACACCTTTCGGTATATCCCACTTTCGTTGGATCGACGAAGAAACCCTCGAATTCCGGGTGGTGTACGGGGCGAGGAACGGAGGGAACCGATCACTCGATAAAGGGCCACCGTCTGTGCCACAGAAATCACTCGCGACCCCACCTCCGTGCTTACGCGTGGGCGAACGTAAATAAAGATACGTGCGGATACGGACGCTCCCATAACTCGGACGGACGGATAAACTTTAAATAAGAGGAGCTACGTGCGTGTGCGGGGAAGTAAAAAAAAAAGGTTCGGTTGATGGAGAGAGGAGAGAGAGAGAGGAGAGAGAGAGAGGAGAGAGAGAGAGGAATGTGAAACAAAAAAATGGTAAACAGAAGTCTCACCCGCACCGTTTCTTTTTCCGCTATGGGCAATATTCAATTGCTTCGTTTTCGGTCGATCGATGGTTCAGATCGTTTGGTCGGCTTCTCCTTCCTATCCGCGCCTCGGAAAAAAATCCCCGGTGTCGAGAAAGGGAAAGAGAGGAAAAGGGAAAGGGAGTGGGAGAGAGGGGAAAGGGGAAAGGGGCGAAAGGGAGTGAGGATGATTTAGAAGGGGCAGCTCGCTTCCCGGGTCACGCGCGATAAATCTGGTCACCCCGCACGGCCTGGTGTAGGAGTGCCGGTGAACCCGCGCGCGAACACACCGAACCTTGGCAAAAGCCCTAGCGCGACGATTATTCCGCATGCCTCACGTAAAAATTTCTCTTTCCAAGGAAAAGAAAATTTTTCTCAAACGTCGTGAACTCGCCTAAGTAAACCGGAATCAAACCATGCCCAATTTTTAAATTCAGAGTCATAACGCGGCCGGAATTTTTAATAACGTTTGTATTTTCCTATCGAATCCCAAGACCATGACGAAAGACTTTTCTGGCAATTGACATCCCTGTACTTTATTAGATCCCGAGGAAATTTCAAGTTTCGGCCTTCCGGATCCTTCAGCTTACGGAATTTTGAACCTTCGGTGACTCTCGAATTGAAAATTTTTTTATCGACCGTGCCAGACTCTCGAAGAAATACTCTTTCCAAAAACTGTGATTCGATGTTATTGAAATTTGGAATTCTGACCTTTCGGAACTCTAAAATTCGGTGCCGTAATCCACTCTCCAGCGCAAACTTTGAAGACGCAGCGTCACTTGTTCGTGTGTATAGCGGAGGCAATTTGCCTTGGGACCCGGTGCACATCCGGTTAGATAGAGTTTCGAGTTTTACGAGACCTGCGGGTCCAAGTAGTTTAATTTCGGTCTTGCACGGGGTTATTAGCTCCCGGTCGTAACTAGAGATTTCAAGGAAGAGCCGTTGCTTAGGGGAAGGGTGAAGGGTGAAACTTTACCGAGAACTATTTTTCTCCCAATTCATATATAGCTGGGTATGTATGTATGTATGTATGCGTGTATATAAAGGTATATATGTATACTTTACCGGATTCTATCCGAGCCCACCCACCGTATACCTACCTAAATTCTGACCTCCGTATAAAAAAAATCGACCCGATCACTTTGACAGGGTGTCATTTTAACCGAAATCTTTATTCAACATCGCTGATGCGCTCCCGTGGCTTATACACTGCGCACACCGACTACCAAATCTCATATCCTCAATCTCGGGGCATAGGTTCGCACGTTTATATTACATATAGGTATACCCCGAGCTACGTATACGTGAAAGTATGTAACGTCGATAGTCACGGGCGAGATTCATCTTCAAAGATTCTTTATCATCCGCAAAGTCATCTTGAGAAAAGCTGAGAGCCTACCCATCCGCCCATCTATCCTAGATATATGTATAGGCACACACAGAGAGAAGAGAAGAGATGAGAAAGAGAAAGAGAAATAGAAAGAGAAGAGAAGCCGTCCTTTGCGTAACTCGAGAATACATCTCGTCCCTGTGGAAAAACAAAAGAAGGAAGAAAATCTTTGAAGTGATCGAAGCTTCCTTGGATCCGGTTTACTCGGAGATTGGGTAAGCGCGGAGTGGTAAGGGGAGACACGCACTCTGAGATAAGCTGGTAATAATCCGAACAGCATCTGTTGTCTAGAGGCACAGCTGGACGGCGATGGTGGTGGATACGATAGAGTTCGGGGAGGAGCTCGACCCGGAGCTAGATACTCACCTCGCCTCGCCTCGTCTCACCTCACCTCACTCCTCATCTCATCTCATCTCGTCTCGTCTCGTCTCGTCTTCTCATCTTCTCCTCTTCTCAGCGTGAATTGCCCTAGCCCGTCTTGAAACTTCTCTCAGTAGCTTAACATTTATCACCATGGATTAATTAAAACCGGGGAATAGTTTTCGGCTCTAGGTGGTGTCCCATGGCAAACTGTGTGCAGCTAATATATCCCTCAACAGCCTAAACAACAAACTTTATACTATTATACATATACTGCAACCTTTGCTCAGCTGTAACCACTTTTGGAGTCTCAGATATATATATATATATACGAAACGTGCCACGTACGGTACGTTCCTGAAAACTACAACACCCAGTTGCTACAAATAGCCCCGACATCATCCTGTAAATGTTTCCTTCCTCATCCTCCACCACAAGAAGTTCACCTTTGTCATTCAAGTTACGCAGCTCTGGCTTTGCGAACATCACACGATGCGACATTACGAATTTACGAGGGTAATAGAAATATAAGAAACTTGAAAAACGTATACAAGAATGTTTTGAGCATCCCATCAGAGCCAAAAAAATTATAAGATTTTCTAAGGCAAAAAGAAAGAAAAAAAATGAAGAGTGTTAGGTATGTACATTTTCGAACAAGAGCATTGTGTGCAGAATAAATATAATCAGGAGGTATAGGTATATCAGTAGCATGTAGATGATGCAGGGTATAGGAAGTTGTTGATCCTGAGAGATCGGAGAACTAGGTAGGTATGTAGTACGTACCTATCCCCAAAGTTTGAGGAAGCGGTGAATCCTGTAGGTTGTACAATATACATACAGAACCAAAGTTCGTACATGTTGTTATATCAGAGCTCCGTGGGGCGGTCCTGCGGTCTCTCTCTCTCTCTCTCTCTCCTGTACCGAGGATACACGCTCGTAGCTTACTTACTTTCTTGCGTTTTTAGCTCTTCTAGCTCTTGCCTGTTAGGCGTAGATTATTCTAGCTTCATTTCTCTTTCTACTCTTGTACTCATGTATTGTATTGCACTATATCTCTACCTTATCATAGTCACAGAGCAAATCTTTGTAATGCTCTGTGATTCTGTATTGTCTAATATTGTTATAGACATAAATAAATGTATCTATCTATCTATCTATCTATCTATCTCTCTCTCTCTCTCTCTCCCTCTTTCTACGTTACTCCCGAGATCTCTTGCGGACATTCAAGTCGTTCATCAAGCTAATCGCGATCGCCTAGATTACCTTTTAGCGCATCACGTGAATAATTATTCACCATAGTTGATAGGTAGATGCGGATCTTTGTATATAAGTGCCTGTTAATGTGTTGGTATTGTAGGTAGGTAGGTAGGTAGGTAGGTAGGTAGGTAACTTAGAGGTTGGTTAGTATGTGTATATATCTATGCCCCGTTGGAAACTACCTCTACCAATCTCTCGCGACTTAACAACGTGAAATATGCCGCGTTCCATCTTCCATTTTCCTCGCTCGCTACTTATTCGCAGGTGTAACTTTCTTGACGCATTGCTCGCTTCCTTCTTCCTATAGTCACGCGAATTCTCACAGTCCCTTTCTCTCTCTATTTCTTTCTTTCGTTTTTGCTTCCTTTCCCTCTTGTCTTGAGAAAGAATAAAAAATAAGTGAAAATCGAAAAAAGATGAAAGAAGAGAAAGAGAGACGTTCAACCGACGATGTAACCCCGAATATTTACCAAATATCTTCTCCCTCTTCGTACGGCGTAAATATATGAACATTCGTATGTATATATGGCTGTACGATTATATATCGCAATATACCTACTCGCGTCTCTCATCGCGCCGTGGCGAGTTATTCTTACGATTGGCGTAGCGCCAGTGTGTCGTATAGCTGAGACCCCTCTCTCTACAGTCTACCGCGTCTACCGCGTCTACAGTTTGGATTTCCAGATAGTAGTCGAGAGGGACAACCCGGCTTTCTCCAAGCGTAAAACGACCGCATATATACCTACCTACGTTTGCACGAGTGGTGCGCGGAACCCACCGCTTAAACAGAAGATAAACAACGATTAGGATCGGCAGGTGTCCTCCCTCTCCCTCTCCCTCTCGCTAACTTCTCTTCTCTTTTCTCCTCGTGGCAGGGTATGGTTCGGTTTAAGAGAGAAAGAGAGAGGAGAGGAGGAGAGGAGGTGGAGGATGTCGTTGAGGATAGCCGCACACACACGATAGAGGAAATAAACAAACTGGCAAGCGGTAACAAGAGCGAGAGAGTGAGAGGGTATGAAAAACGGTGGCTACTATACGTTAAGCCCTTTATCTTTTACTGATACTTAATTATTGTTACCAGCCGGGCGGGCAGCCAGTACACTGTACGACCAACGTATGTATGTACGTACGTACATACATACATACGTAGATACCTACCCGCGACCCCAAACCTAAATTTGCATGTAAACGAGGCCGCATTTGATTTAAATTACACACGCCCGCTCTCGCGACCCTGTGTGTCGCTTTACGCCTAAGTACTTCGCGGGCATGAAGGAAGGAAGAGAGTTAATACTTTCCGAGAGGACCCTGCACCCAACACCATTTCATTTCATTTCATTCCATTTCATTCCATTTCATTTCATTTCATTTTGGTGTTGGTAGACGACGCGTAATATATACTACGTATGTATGCATGTATGTATGTATGTCGCGTCCGAAATTGCTACAATGGTCCTGCGGTTGGTTGGTTGGTTGGTGGAATAGTCGTAACTCAAGTCTTTTCTCATACTCAACGTGCAGAAACATTGGCACAATCATTCCGCTGAATATATTCTTCATCCGTAGCTAAGGTTTACACTTTTACTCGAGATCGTCAAAGGGGTTTCGTTTTCATTCTTCTTTCATATACACGCGTAACATTGCAACCTATATGATATCTATCCATATACTACATCAATCTCTTTTCATCAGGATAGTAATTACAGTATGCATATAAGTACTAGGAGATGTTAAACGGGACTGGGAATCGGTTGTAAGAGTTGATATTATTATATTTATATGTATATATGTATATTCATCGTCATAATATCCAGGGATAAGAATAGACCCGTCACATTTATATCCATAGGTATATATGTATATGTATGTATAAATAATACCCGTGCTCTCATTCCGCTCTCGCTTATATATTCGATTATGTATATTCGAGTAGGTACGGATATTATACATATATACCTTATACCGAGTTGCTGAGCGAGCTGGTTGTTTGTTTCACGTCAAATCGAGCGACTCGTGACGGCACGCAATTTTCTATCGAACGTTTATTATTAATTACGAAAAGTGTTTCGTCAAACGTGTCTTGAGAGCTAATGAACAAGCGAGCTATCCGGCTAGCTGTCAAGTCATTCAACATTCATATTCGTTTGCTTTCTTTAATACATTATGCATTATAGTTGGCAGGTACACGTCGATCGGTCGATTTTCTACATCCCTGCAAAAGTTTTCTATCATTTTCTTCACAATTATTCAGAAGGTAATACCAACGCTTGAAACTATAAAGTCGAACTTTAGCACAGTTCAAGTTAGCGTTCGATGATCGTTAATTGTAAGACTCATATCGCCTAGACTGTCTCAACTGACACGGAAGCATCGAGCGAATTCTTAAATACCAAACGAGCAAACGAACTTTGAATAATAATCAATCCATAGAATTCCGAAGGTCGAAGGTATCGGATCAGCTGAACTATAGAATGCATGTATCTTTTCGTTATTTAAACGCAGACTCTTAAACTATACTAGACAGTCGCTGTTTACTCCAAATGACAAGCTATCATTCACTGAGGTTTGTGACTCGAGTGATTTCTGACAGTAAAATAGGCAACAACTCGCTGAGCTCTTTTCAGTCCATTAAAGCAATTAACGTTCTCAATAAATACGCCACGGTGTATACATATATAACATGGAATAGAGAGAACTGAACGGTACAGAGAGTTGCAATATACGATGCCCGAAGCGGGCGTGGAATTAGAGGCAAACAGCGAGTGTATAGATATGTACATACATATATATATATATATATATAATATGTATATGTATACCTACGTATGATGTTGTTTGTTTATCTTTAAAACGTATTTACTGCAGCAGTCTCATTCATTGAATGATTTAAAAGCAAAGAATGTACACAATTACTGTTATTTAACAAACATTGAATACCGCCCTGTCAGCGAGCGACAAGTATATACGAGGGGAGGGGGATGGTGGTTTCGAATCGTTGATGCAGAAATCTGTGTGCGGGGATATATGTCTGATAGAGTTGACAGCGGATGGGTACCTAACCCATGCGGCAGGCCGCGTTGCGCCGCGCTGTTGTGGGATATACTGCAGTAATTTAACGTTGAATCTAGTTTGGTTTACGCAATTAGAGGAAATCACCAGAATATCAGAGACATTGACGAATTCTATGGCGTGGCATGGGCAGCAGCACACGTATATGAAAACGAGCAAAACAATTTCACCTGCCCGGTCTGGCCTGCTGCTGTATAAGCGTCGATCGTCAAGCGACGTTTATGTGTACTTTAAGCTCGGTGCGATAGGTTAACGGGTTGGTATGTATACCCACTATACGTCAATGTTAGGATCATGCAGTAGCTCTCGCAAATACCCCCGTACCTGAGAATAATTCACTTGGGTATATACACGGCACACGATACATCACACACGCGGTTCGAGGGCAGGTATAATTTTAGTTACGCACTCCGACAACCTTCCACCGACAACCAAGAAAGACTCGGATACCATTTTCTCTAACATAATAAGCTTTTAGAGTTCAGGAATGTATCTACATACATACCTACCCACTTACTCGTTACACTGTTTCAAAGAAGAGAATTAATCCTCTGCATCCTGCCGCGTAGAGACCATTACTTCTATGCGTACCTATACCTTCACAGATGTATAGGTATATAATATACCTATGTATGTAAAGGCGGCCGGGACGTACTGCCAGCAATTAACCATCGCTCGGAATTAATTGTACAAATTTAGCAAAGCCTTTCCTCTCGGGGCAAAGATGGGGGACGGGGGGAGAGTCGTAAAGTTAGGAATTTTGAAGTATAAGTTGCTGCAGAATCGTATAGTTTAACGTGGAATAATAGTTAGGTATGAGGATTAAACTGGCGTAGGGTTAACGATCGGGGGTTCTTAAACGCTTTTTAAAAGTTTAATGATTTTTATTTTTAAAACTGTAACGGTTAACAAACATTCCAAATGATATCGCTATAGGTGTACCTTATCTACGTATGTACAATGTACATACATACATACAAATATATGCATGTATACGTTTAGAGTGCGACTAAAATGAGCGGAGATATGTTTGGCCTTAATTTTTCGCCACGCTAGTTATAGCGGGTATAGAGGTAAGGTACTTGTCACGTTTTGATGATCGTTGCCAGCCCATGCAGCAACTCAGTATATAAGCACCAGTAGCAGCTAGCTAGCTTGATGCCAGAATATTTTTAACGGGTACAAAAAAATTTTATTTATTTTTAGACCATGACACAGTTACCCATTTGTTTTATTCCGCTACACACGAGACAGACATGTAGAGAGAAAGAGAAAGAGAAAGAGAAAGAGAGAGAGAGAGAGAGAGAGAGAGATTGTCCCCGCTCCCAGCTTTGGAACGATTCGATATGAAAAATTTTTCAGAATTTTATATAAATTTATCATCTTGAAATTATTTTTGGAAAATAAAGTTTAGATTGTCAGGTTAAAACCTCGACAAAAGTTTAAATGTACGCTAGGTGTGCTTCTGATCGTTGTTGTTTTTTTATTTATTTATTTTTTTTCTTGTTCTTCTTTCTTTACCTTTGATTTTGTAATGTGTGTGTGTGTGTGTGTGTGTTCAGACAGCCAGAATCAGAGCCGTAGAGACGGCGGCGGTGGTGATGGTGGCTAGGGAATTTCTGTGTTGGAATGACGGCGCAACTTTTCGAAGTTTAGATAATTAAAAAATTTGCGTAATCCGTTCGCGGTAACTTGTTACAACGAACAAACAACAGAACTTAGAAGAGAAAAGAAGAAACGAGAAGAGAAGAGCGAAGAGTATAGCAATGGCAATGGGCAATAAGGGGCAGGGGAAAAAAGTTTGTTACGCAAGTATAAACCTCGCTCGGTTATAAAGTCTCACCGCGCGGCGTGGAGTATTTTTGAAGAAAGATGGAAGTTTTGGCTCTCGTTTCGTTCTTGCACGACCTTTTCTTTTTATTTTATTTTATTTTATTTCTTTTTTATTTAAAATTTTTTTTTTTTTAACCTCCTTTTTTGTAGAAACAAAAAAAGAGTAAAAAAAATACGAGTACCTTACCCACCCGCGACCACCACCTACACTGCTCTACCATAATATATACCACTCCTAAAACCCAAGGAATTACAAGACTGAGCCCGCGATCTTACGCCCCGTCGAGCCAGGGTTAATTAATTAACGTTAAATTCGACGCACTTTTTTTTCGGTTTTTTTTTTTTTTCCTTTTTTTACTTAACACACAAAGGGCAGAGAAAATATTCAACCACGCCGATGCCTTCTGGCGGTTTAATTTCACTGCTTTTCACGGGGTGGGATAAGCGCAAACGATCCTTCAGAATATTATATTTTTTTTTTTTTCCTTTTCTCCGTCTTTTTCATCTAGCGTGGATAAAATTTGGTGATTTCATTTTTTTTTTTTTTTTTTTTTTCTTATTTTTTATTTTATTTGTTTTCTCGCTATGAGATAACGTAGCTCTCCAACACTCGTGACGCGGTTGTTATGGCTGCAGTGTACATACTATACGTATACGAACGAAAGTGTTGCAGTTGGAAAACCTTCAAGTATTACCGCACCGCAACCGCATTAAGTATCTTGCATTACGGAATAAATCGTTAAGTTATAGGATTGGAGAGCAACTTCCAGTGAACACCACACGAAGCCGTAGTCGCCTTGCACTCGTTTAAGACTTTTGCAACGAAGGCTTTGTGAATGGAATGGTTATCTATGTATGTATGTATGTACGTATGTATGTACGTACATGTACACTCGAACGAATTTGAAACTCACGCATCTAAAATCGGCAACCGAGGTTCTACCACGCTTTAAAATGGCAATACCATATTAACTCACACGCCACCTTTCATCGCCGAGACCCTCAAGATGGTCATTACCAACTTAAAACGTGGTGTAACTTCGGTTGCCTATCTTTAGGTGCGACAGTTTCGAATTTCTTGAGTGTACCATACTGTATAAGAATAGAGAAAGGAAATATCGTCGATTTACTTATCGTGTCTTACGCGGAGACGACGTCCCGTAAACATGATTTTATAAAACGAAGGATGGAAGTAAGAAAGAGGGATGAAAACATGCGTTGTTATGCCATACTATCGCGGCGAATCCGGAATAGTGAAATATTCTTATTTGTTAAGGCGATAAAAATCTCTCCGATAATTTATGCATATGCGTGGAAGAAGAGAATCTGAGGGAGAGATAGAGAGAGAGAAAGAGAGGGTATTATACCCATAGCGATACCTATACCTATAATATCTATTTGTGTTACACGAATCTCGTGATATAACGAGCGAAATCAGAGAGAACAGGAGAAGAATAAGTATAGAAATAAGAAGAAGACGAAGAAGAAGAAGAAGAAGAAAAAAGTGAAGAATGAACGCGTAGCTCATGACAATGGTAGAAAAATAAAATAATAAAAATTTCCCAACATATTTCACGGGACAAAAGTTGCCGATATCATGTCCACCGCGCCCTGCATAAAGGCCTCAGATATTTCTCGTCCCCGAGTTAAGAGCATAGCAGCAGCGAAGAGAATGGCAACCGTAGCAGAAAGGAGCAAAAGAAATAATAAAAATAAAAAAATAAAATAAATAAAAAAATAAAAAAAATGAAGAGGAAAAAGTATACCATATTTTATAACCCCGGAAATACACTCCCGAAAATCGTTTGCGGGCTCAATCGTTCGCGAGTAACCTCGGCGAGAATACGGCAGTAGCACGATTTCAACATCTTCCGGTTCTTATATCGTAGGTACATCCGCGGTTACCCTCTAGTCTTCTCTCCATACTCTTCTTCATACGTATATGTATCCCGCATGCATCCTATATCGTATGTAAATAAACCGCTGGTTTTCAGTTCGCCTTACAGCCCTGCAGAGCATAGAAATTGTACGAATACTTGCACCACTGCTGCAGAGCTTACAGGGGTTACTCTCCTCTTCTTAAAAGCAATTTCCGGCCAATTCTCTGCGCAAATTCAGTTCCTTATGTATAACCGCATATGCTCTATGCACTTTTTACACCAACATTTCTATGCGGTACTCCCTTAATTTTTCTGGCAGGATGATACTCCCTCGGTCCTCTTTAAACTTATTTATCATTATATTTACTAATAGGTATATACCTATAAGCATATAATATAAGATTTTGAAGCCAACAGTTTTCGCATATATAAAGTGGGAATGAACCCACCAGCCAAGCAAACCGACCGACCGACCGACCGACCGACCGACCGACCAACCAACCACCCAACCCTCGTTTGTATTATTGATTCTGTATAAAATACAAGGACAGTATAACAGTATATAGGTATATATAGGTATATATAGGTAGACGTGGTGTAGCTTTAGCTCGAAATTGTTTCGACTGTTTACGGCCAAAGATTTATAAGGTTTATAACCCGCAGCTGCAGCATCGCTACGTGCGAAACGCTTCACGAAATAGGGAGATAAAAAAATATAAACAAAATTTTACACCTTTTCCATGTTTTTTTTTTTCTTCTTATTTTCTTATCTGTTTTCCTGTTTTTTTTTTTTTTTTTTTTTTCTTTTGTTTTGGAAATCGATGCACCGACTGGGGCGAAGTATTTTATACATATACCTATATGTATGGTATAACACTAGGATATACCTGTAATACTATATTGTGTATCAAGGGCGGGAAGTACGGCGATTTCCACTCTAGGACGGTAAAGTGCTCTAATGCGGTAAAGTAATTTTCCTAACAGAGTGCACAAAATAAATATCGACGCGATGTATTCGGTGCAAAATCGAATTTTGCGCACTCTGTTAGGAAAAATAGTATACCCAACTAGCACATAAAACAGGTGTCTCCTTTACTCGTCTTTTTTGTCCGTACTAGAGCGCACTTCACCGCCCAAGAGCTTACTTTACCGCCCGAGGACGGAAAAGTGCTACTTTCCGCACAATTTATAAATGCACGTAATAGCATATTTTCGGTGCAGGTATAGGACGAAAAAAAAAAATATATGTTTACTCATTTCTTTCCCTTCTGCAGCAGCTTTATACCTATAAGCGAGATAGAAATTAATTGATAAATTCATACACAAATGAACTGTATTTTGTTTCTCACATTTAACTTAATTTGATTTGTTTTTTCGATGTTATTTTTACAGATGATGTTGACGTCGAGGTTGACGTGATTGGGTACACGAGCAACCAATCAGACACCGATGACCACAGCAGTGTACAGAGCAGCAGCGACAGCGGCGTCGCCATGTCCACCTCGAGGCTGACCCTATCCGAAATGATGGACAATCTCTAGGTGAATATTCGAATATCTCAGGATTATCAACATTGTTATTGAATTATCCTTAATATTATTATTATTATTATTATTCTAATGGAGGACAACTTTGGTGTTGCAGATAAAGATTTTTGGAGGCGGTGGGCATGGGGAGGGAGTTTTTAAAAAGGAGCCGCATTGAACGAACGGGAAACATAGATAGATATATATATATGTATGTATATTGCACAAGGGAGCTGCGAGGAGGTAAAAAAAAAAACATGGTATACCTGTAAGGAGATGAGAAGGAGGAGAAGAAGGAGGAGGAGGAGAAGGAGGAGGACTTTGGAATGGGAAAATTTGAGACAAATGTGAAGAAAAAAAAGTAGAAAAAAAGTCTACAAGAATTGTGAGAACTTGAATGCTGCAGTGTGAAAGAGGCGCATATAGGTATAATATATATATATATATATATATAATAAGGAGTGTTAATTGAATTGAAAATTTTAATTCAAGATTAGAGGTATATGATGGGATAATATACCTCTGTAATATACCTAATATAGTATTGGGAAAACTGATAACGAAAGACGAAAAATAATTGAGAATTTCAAATTGATAATTACGAAGAAACAGCTACGAGGGATATAGGAAAGATGAGAACAAAAACGAAAAAAATAAAAAAATAAAGAAATAAAAAAAAGCTCCCACCATGCGGAAGACGACGAGGTGAAGTTTAAATAATTAGCCCCTCTCCCCTTTCCCTTCTCCCTCCCTGCCCCACCACCAGCATCATCACCACCACAAAAATATCATCACCATTGAATAGCCCACCATGATTTCATGAGACATATGTGAACCACATAAGAATCATTATCTCAAATTAGATACGTATGTACGTATGTGAATACGTATAACGTCATGTCACGTCAGGGGAAAGAAACGCGGGAGAGAAAAAAAGTATATGAGAGCGAAAAGATAAACATCCATATATAGGTATATGTATATAATATATATATATATATATATATATATATATATATATATTTATTTTTTTTCGCACGATGAGAGACGAAGATTGAGACGCGGGGGAAGAAGGAGAAGAAGATGAAGATGAGGAAAAAGAAGAGGAAGAGGAAGAAGTGAAAAAATATATTGCGTGAGAACAGCAAGATTGGAAAAGAAATGCAAAAGAGAAAGAAGAAAAAAAAAATATATATATATATATATATATATATATATATATATATATATATATATATATATATATATATATATATAATATTAATAATAATCATAATAATAATAATAATAATAACGATAACAATAAAAAAATAATAATAATAATGAAAAATATTAGACAAACTTAAACCCAACAACCACACAAAAATAAAGAAGTTGCAAAAAAACAAAAAAAAAAAACAAAAAATACAAAATTACAAAAAAATACAAAAAACACAAAAACGAAACAAAAAATAAATAAATAAAAATAATGGAGTTAAAACAAATGAAAAATATGAAGTAACAAAAAAGAAATAAAAAAAACCATTGGTCAAAGAAACAAAATAATGAAAATTAAAAAAAGAAAAAAAAAAAATATCCGCGTCAGCGTTATGTGTAAATTGTTCAATGCCAATGTAAAAAATAATTGTAAATATTTTTATGGAAATGAAATGTTGAGCGAGGGAAGGGAGAGACAACAGAAAGAAAGTGATAAGAAAGAGCGAGATCGATAGAGAAGGGGGTAATGGTAAGAGTGTGTTGACTAAGTGACTTAGTAACTAGGGTCTCAAAAAACAAAACAAAAAAAATAAAAAATTAAAAAAATAAATTGATGAATTAAAATAAAAAATAAAAGTTATAAAAAAAAAAAAAAAGAAAATTTAAAATGAAATTTTATTCTTGTCGAGATTATAGGGACAAGTTAAATTGTATTATTTCTTTATCTTTTTTTATGTTTTCTTCTTTCTATTACTCTTCTTATTGTAAACTCCATTCGCGTCGAAGTAGTAAATTACTAATTCAAACAAATAAGAATAGAAAAAAAAATAAAAATAAAACAATAAAAAAAAGAAAAAAAAATGAAAATAATAATAACAATAACAACAATAATAATAATCAGTGTTATATGTATGTACGCAAGAAACAATTTTAACGATATACCTATATACTATACGTTATCATCGTCATTCTTATATATTATTTCTATATTATCATTATTATTCATATACATATAGACATACATACTCACATGTATGTTACATATAATTACCTATCGTAATTATTATAATTATTGTTATTATATGATTATTATCATCATCGCGCATCATCATCATCATAATCCCTACTATGATATAGCCATCATGATCATCATCTTTATTATTATCATTATTGCGAATACTTCATATACCTATGGATAGGTACATATAGTAATATATTGTCAAACGATCGTCATAATTTCTAAGTCTTTCTCTAAGTATTTCACTTGAAAAAAAAAAAAAAAAAAAAAAAAAACGAAAGAAAATTGTGTAGGTATACCTATATACCTATATACAAAAATTCTAATTTACATACATATGTATATAACGGATTCGCGAAATTTTTACATCTTTATGTTGTTTTTTCTCTGTTTTTTTGATTGTTTTTTTTTTTTGATCTCCCTAATTTCGTTTCTTATGAGATATTAGAGATTGATGTCCAAAAAATTGATCAAATCTAAGTATTATACATAAGGTATATACACTTGATTTTATTTAAATATACATATACGTATACCTACCTATAACAAAATTATTTTTACGAATTATATAAGTAGGTATATGCATATCGGCTTTTTTTTGTTTTTTTTTTTTTAACAATTCTCACAACTTGATGAAAGAAATTGACGCCTGCGGGTCAAAGGTATAATATACAAAAAAAAAAAATTAAAATTGAAAAGTCAACATAATAGGTCACGTGGAATTTGGTACAGAAGTATTGAAGATCTGTAAAACATGGACGGAAAAAAATTTATTTATTTTTTTCTTATTTTTCTAATTTTGACTTGAAATCACAAAATTTCTAATTTTTTTTCTACTTTTTTCTTTCCTTTCTCTCCTAAAGTTCGATTTGTCAGGCTTCGGGTATAGGTATAAATTGGAAAAAGTAAATGAAAACGAAAAACAAAAATCAAAACTAACAGAAATAAAAAAAAATATATAATTAAATTTTCTGCAAAAATTTCTGTGACGACGACGAGAACGACATCGTCACAATTATCTATTCAGATAATATATATATATATATATATATATATATATATATATATATATTTTAACGAAAACCACATAATTTATTAGCGTATTTGTAGGTCTGATAACGTATATTATTCATTTATTTTTCATTTCATCATTGCGTTGGGTAATAATTATTCTCCTTATTATCATTAGTCGCAAAAGTGTGGGATTAAAAAATTTCTTCACCCTTATTGTAGTGCGAAACTTCAAAACGAAAATAAGAAAAAAAAAAAAAAAATGAAAAACGAAAAACAAGAGTATCAAAAAACAAGAAAATTAATTCGTTCGAAACAGTAGTTTAATAATTAATTAATATTCAATGACGTGTACCCTTTCGAGTTCAAGTCTATCACAATTTTCTTTATATTTTCTTCTTCTTCTTCTTTTGGTATCAATAGATTCTGCGATAATAATAATAATAATTGAAATAGAACGTTATAAGGAATTACAAGACGAAAAATCGCCCATTGATTAAACAGACAACAATTATTCTTAGATCGATACCTACATAAGTACATATATGTATATAATATACATATGGTATTCTGTATATATTTATATAATTTATCGAACTCGCGTACACAAAGAAAAAGAAAAAAACAAAAAAACCAATTAAAACAAAATAAATATGAAGGGGGAAATTATACGACTGGCGGTTGGTAAGATAAAAAAAAAAAAAAACATAAAAAATTAAAAACTAAATGAATGAATATACAAATTAAAACTGTAAAGATGGATTTTAAATTAATTAGAAAAAAAAAGAAGAAAAAAAAATGAAGAAAGAAAAAAATTCATGTTTTATCAATCGTTACGCGATATATGTTATATATTATTTTTAACAATGCGGTTTATAGTCTGAAAACTCGATCTAATCATCCCTACATAATATACATACATATATGTATATACCTATATATGGTTTATCAATATCTATATTATATTTAGGCTTTTCAATGAAATAATATAAAGGAAAACGATTATGGCAGCCTGTATAAAGAATAATTATATATCGTTAAATATACATATATATATTATTTTTAATTAATTCGATTTACATTCTGTTCATGATGTATATTGCAGAAAATAAAGCATAGCTGCATCAGCCCGACCCTATATACCTATATAAAGACTTGATAACGAAGGATATAAATAAATTTAAAAAAAAATAGATAAAAAATAAAAATAAATAAAATGAAGAAAAAAAAGAACTACAACAGCTAAAGGTAAAAAAAAAAAACAATAATTAACCAAGAGATTATAGGGTAGGCTGAAAATTAACTTGAGTTTTATGAAATTTTAAACGTTTATCTAAATCCCATTGACTTATGAGTTGAACGACCACCACATTATAAGTCTCATATGGCAAGAAACATTTTCAATACGGCCATCCGCTACGATTATTAACGAATAAATTTACTATTCGAAATATATCTATGAGAATAATTTACCTATTAAATGATATTGTTGTATCAACAATGGACTCTGTATAAGGACGTATATTATATATTGTTAAAGCAATCATATTGGTTGCAGTGAAATATCGCGGCGCTGCAAGGACTCGTATATTAAACTATAATATCTATAATAAACTTGAGTCAGTGGGATTTTCTTGTCGTATATTAATATATATACTTATAAACACATTATACATATGTATCTACATACATGTATCTCATAACGAATTGGTTTTTTTTTTTGTTTTGTTTCTTTTTGTTTGATTTTTTTTTTTTCACTTATTTACAACTAAATAACCTTTTTTTTTTTACTTTAGTTACATTTATTACTTTCAAGTCAAATTTCATAAAAACCACGTTTATCAACATCTCAAAGTTGGAAATAAATGAATAGTAATAAACTATAAACATTCAGATTCTCTTGTTGAAATGTATATAGGCATATACTATATATGTATATGTATGTGAAAAAACAAAGGGGGAAAATAAACCGTTAAGAAATCGATTTTTCAAAATTTTTCAAATCATTGCAATGTTTTTCAAATCCATTGAAAAATAAATTATCCGAATATGTATACATACATATATTTGTACGTGCAAGTATGAAATGAAGTGGAAAAATATACCATGTATACATGTACCGTGAGCGTCAGGTGAACCGGGTCAGTGAAACGACGATGGCGCTAGCTTTCTTGAAATTTATAAGGGGAACTAACTCACATCCCGAAAATATCCCTAGGCCTTTCGAAGCGTAGATGCGGACCGCCATTAAATATGTTAGACAGCTATCGAAATGTTTTTCGAGGTTATGTTTCACAGGGTACAAAGATTTGCAGTAGAATTTTTAGAATTTCCAGACATGTGTTTACAATAACTAACGATTAACCAAAACGCTGTAGTTCGCTGATCTATTGTCTTGATCTAAAACATTCATAACATATTTTCACTATCTCGTGTACAACTCTACACTACTCTATAACCCTAAAAACACTCCTGATATCTGTCAACCAAATACAATGGCCGCCTCCACGGACCATGGAGTAAACATATGAAATCGCAACTGAACTAGGGATATTCTTGGTGTATTGGCTCTCCCTTTAAATTTCAAGAAAACTAGCGCCATCGTCGTTTCACTGACCCGGTTCACCAGACGCTCACGGTATATGTACCTATAATACATACCTATTCGTAGATGTAAAATCAAGAGACTCTGCAGTCGCGTTTCAACGAACCGATTTCAATGGAATCGTTTATTATTATCACTATTATTATCATTATTATGATTATTATCATCATTATTATTATTATTATAAATATTATTATTATTATTATTATTATTATTATTATGTATAATTATAGGAAATCGTTGAGTAGGTATGTTATACGTTGTACGTATACTTACATACGTATAAATATCTAAATAGAGATGATAACGCACGTAATAAAATTCGATCTGTATAAAAGAAATAAAATGATTAAAGCTTGTTACAACGTATGTATGTACATACATATGTAAATTCATACGTTGGCCTGTATATTTATGATGCCGCAATGAAAAAAAAAAAATGAAAAAAAAAATTACCCCGCGATCTGCACTTTGACAAAAAACAAATAAATAAATAAAAAAAAGTAAGAAAGACAAGAAAAGATCTACGACAATTCTGCAATATTTCGTCTAAAATTTATAAGTTTTTTATTTTTATTTTTTTGTTTTTGTTTTTTATATTAAACGTGTAAAAAATCTTAATTCCAAAACAACAAAAACGAGGTTGAACAAAAATCCTATTCTTATTCTATATGAGAGGATCAAACGCGATCGTGTTGAAATCAAAAAGATGAAAAAAAAAATTTAAAGAAAAAAAGAAACAAAAGTCATCCGCGTATAAATTAACATTAATTAAGCACTAATGAAAGACAATTACATTAAATTTGGAGAGTGATTGATTCATTGAAGTCCACCGCATGGAGAAAACGAAAAACAAAAAAGGAAACAAAATAGACATCACATATATCATACACAGACACGATTACACAAATACTATAGGATACTATAGAATACTATAACACACGGAATTCGAAAGAGAAGTTGAACAAAACAAAACAAAGGAAAGAAATTAAACAAAAACACGGAAAATAATTTAAAAAAAAACGATCCAAACACAAAAAGAAATAAATAAATAAAGAAGGTTTGAAAAAACTATTTAAAAATAAAAAAAAAAAAAAACTCAAAAGATACAAAAAACCAAAA